>JAKCPI010006614.1:0-163919 GCA_023213315.1 Euborellia annulipes | reverse complement strand
TTTTAAATTATAATTGGCATAATTTGTTGAAAAATAAAGGGTCGGACTAAGCCGAGCGCACAACTTTGCCCACCCACCTATTCAAGAAAAAAAACATTTGTCCCCCCTAGAGCCCCCCTGATGGTCCGATGTTTACCAAAAGCTTTTTTCAGTTCTTGGTCTCTATCCCTAGTTTATGTGTGCAAAATTTCAAAACAATTGAACAAATAGTTTTTGAGTTTTCGTTGACGAAAAAAAATTACCACAGACATACACACACACACACACACACACACACACAGACATCATTCCAAAAACTTCTTAAATGGATTCAGGGGACCTCAAAACGCATTTTGGCAGCTTCAGAAAAATTTCGATTTTTTTTTACGATTACATTAACTTTACCTGTCAACCTACGGTTGATGGGCAAAGTTAATAAATTGAAATTTGCGTTGTATGTAACCAATTAATTTAAATTAAATAGTAAAACGTTTGAAAAAAGGAAAAAATCTGGTGTGGCTTAACGTTCAGCACACAACCTTCGGTAATCAAAAGTTCAGTAAGCAGTGTCATTTGGAGGGAGGGAAGAGTAGGGCATTGCCCCCCCCTCTGATTTTTTAAATTTTATATTATTCTTAAATAACATTTTTCAAAATATATCTACGGATATATACACTGTAAAAATTTGGATTTGCAAGAAAATTTTAAGAAAACAAAAGTTTGCTCGCACCCCCCCCCCCACCCAAGATTTTTTGTGTCGAGATATATTTTGTTGACCTTAGCACTTTAGTTCCAATCTGGACGATAGATGGCGCTGAACTACGAATGCTTCCACATCAGCTAATTAAGTGTACTTCAAACAATTTTTACGAAGAATTTTAGTAATATATGTACTTTTTAAAGAGAATTTAAAAAATAGTTGATTTATGAATTTTAATCAAAATGGGTTAAGCCAATTTTGAGAAAAAAGAAAAAAGTACTTCAGTAAATTGTACTTCAAACAATTTTCTCGAAAGATTTTACTCATATTTTTTAAAGAGTATTTAAAAAAAAATAGTTGATTTATGAATTTAAATCAAAATCGTGAACGTCAATTTAGAGAAAATCGAAAAAAAAAGAAAAAATACTTCGGTAAAGTACTTTTGGCCGATTTTGTTCGAAAAGCTTATTTTAACTACCCTGGAAGGTATATAACTTAAATATAAAATTTCAACCTCGTAGCTCATTTCTTTCATGCCTTAAAGTAGGGCTGGACGGTAAACCGGTTTACCGGTAAAAACCGGTAAAAATTTTTTACCGAAAACGCGGTAACGAACCTCTAATTCGATAAAAACCGGTTTTTTTTTTCGAAAGTCGGTAAAAACCTATTTTTTCGGGCGGTAAAAAATTTTGGTTCCGCGAGAAAAAAAAATGTTTCGGCAAAAAATTGGCTCTCTAAAAAAAAGGTAAAATATTTTTTCGCCCTGGGAAAAATTTTGGTTCCGCGGGAGGAAAAAAACGTTTCGGCAAAAAATTGGCATCCCGTGGGGAAAAAAAATGTTTCGGCAAAAACTGGCTCTCTAAAAAAAAGGTAAAATATTTTTCCGGCCAAGGAAAAATTTTGGTTCCGCGGGGGAAAAAAAATGTTTCGGCAAAAAATTGGCATACCGCGGGGGAAAAAAATGTTTCGGCAAAAACTGGCTCTCTAAAAAAAAGGTAAAATATTTTTCCGGGCGGGGAAAATTTTGGTTCCGCGGGGGAAAAAAAATGTTTCGGCAAAAAATTGGCTCTCTAAAAAAAAGGTAAAATATTTTTTCGGCCTGGGAAAAATTTTGGTTCCGCAAAAAAAAAAAAATGTTCCGCGGCGGCAAACTTTGGTTCCGCGGGCGGTAAAAATTTTTTACCGACTTTCGAGAAAAACCGGTTTTTTTTTCATTATCGAGGTCGGTAATGAAAATCCATTACCGTCCAGCCCTACCTTAAAGCATCAGTCAGACAGACATACACACACACAAACAGACCAATTTGCAAGAACTACTTTTTTGGACTCAGGGGACGTGTTTACCATTAAAATATCGACATCCAATTTTCGACATGATCGCAACACTTTTCTCACTATACAGGGTGTCCGGTAAAGAATGGATAACCTTGAAATGTCTTATAGTATAACTTATGGCCGTTCAGAAAAAAAATTGAAACAAAATATATCATAAGTAGTACCTAAGATATGATTTTTTTAAAAGAAAGGTCTAATTTTTTTACCTTGTTTTACTTTTATGAACACTACGATCAGAAATGAATGGATTCCATCGGTTTGTTGTTATTTTATTATTATACACGAACTATGCTAATAGATAAACAGTGAATAGTATGACTAGCTATTGCACTTTTTTATTAAAAAATTAGCAAATTCCAATAAAATAGCCAGGTGGTCGTTTTAACACTGATTTCTTTTAAAAAAATCATATCTTAGGTACTACTTATGATATATTTTGTTTCAATTTTTTTTCTGGACGGCCATAAGTTATACTATAAGACATTCCAAGGTTATCCATTCTTTACCGGACACCCTGTATATTTCATATTAAGGTGGGTCGTGACTCAGTTTAAGAAGCGCTGCTTTAACTCTAAGGATTCCTACTTAATGTCAAACAGGTAAGTGATGTAAGTCCCTTTAAAAAAACTTAAAAGGAGCAAATTCTGGTCGTACCACTGTATAAGCCTAAACTAATTGAATTACTATAAAAAAAATTTTGTAGAACTTAGGACCTTGAAAATTTAATAGAGAAATTAAACTTAAATTGATTGAACGATTTTGATGATGGCTTTTGGTTAATTTTAATATCGATATTTCGAGAGGGATGAGTAATTTCGAAATAGAATAGGAGTCAAGTGAAGCGCCAAATTACCTTGAGATCTTCTACCCCCTCCCTTCAATTTATCAATGATTAATGCTATAATTTTGGCTGAGTGATTCAATTAGTCAGCCACTAATGACTGTCTGATTGGGATCGGGATACTGTCTGCTTCTCTCTATCTCTGATAAGGTCAAGGAAAATGGCTGCTGGCCATCTTCTCTTCTCTTCTCTCTCATCCTCTCTCTCTCTCTCATGAACAATAAAAAAAGCGTTTCGGCTTTAAATGGGCGATGGACGCCCGCCCACCCCCTCGGGGGACATCCACCCTTTGATAGCGCTTCCATGTCCGATCTGCCTTTTAATGTGACGCCTTTTTTTTTTTTTTTTTTTATCTCTACTAACAAAACAAATTCCCAAATGAGAAATTTCCGATTTAAAAGTTATAAAGGGAATCTAAACTTCTGATCTTAGAAAAAAGAATTTTTTTTTTTAGATAATACAATACAAAATAAAAAAAACTGATTACTCCCATTTCGTAATCAAAAGTTGTTTATTTTTTAGTTTTTTAATTTATTTGCCAAAAGAAAACAAGGGGAAGTGGGGAGGATTGACAAAATATATGTCTAGTATTATTATAAGAATAATTTAAAATTTAACTTCAAATTTCTTCCTTAAAGTTATTACGGATATTTCACCAATGTAAATAAAATGGTTCTAAATTTTATAGAACCTTTGTTTTTTGTTTTGTTTTAATTAAGTAACTTGTCGAAAAAAATTTTATTTTAGATATTTCGTTGGGAAAGTTTTGATATCAATTAAGGGGGCTCGAGAGCGAAGTGGTTACGCATGTTTTTCCCGATTAGAGGGCGTAGTTTGTCATAAAAAGTATGCTCAAAAATCAAGTAAATCAAAAATTTGCCAAGAGATGTCAGAATGGTAGCTAATAATAATGCATTTGGTTGAATTTCAATGATCTTTTAACAATAAATACTTTATAAAAATCATTGTGTGGTTTTATGAAACCACGATGCAAGTGAAACTTTTTTCGGATCGTAGGCGTTTAACTGAAAGTTTTCAGAAAAATCTGGTGTGACTGGCGCACAGCACACAACTTTCTCTTACCTTCGGTAATCGAAAGTTGTGTACTGTGCTTGTCACACCAGATTTTTTGTGTCGACATGTATTTAGTTTCCGACAGTAGGGTACAATTGAATTCAAGATGTAAAATTTATAAGTATGGGAAAATATTTATATTTTGATACCATGGCAACCATTTCCCCTATCTTTTCTATGGAGTGCAAGAGTAAAGTGGTCTTCAGAAGATTTCAATCACAAAATGAGAATATACATTTTATAGAGAATCTAAAAAATAATTGATTTTTGAATTAAAAAAAAAATCGTTGGAGCAAATTTTGAGAAAATCGAAAAAAACTGAAAAAGTGAATCAGTAAAGTACTAGTACTTTTTGGTCGATTTTGTTCAAAAGCTTCGTGTCACGTCCCATGGGGGTGCCTAACTTAAATATAAAATTTCAACTTCCTAGCTCTTTTCGTTCTTGAGATATTTTGTTCACAGACACACAGACAGACACACACACACACACGACAGACGATGTCGCGAAAACCACTTTTTTGGATTCAGGGGACCTCAAAACGTGAAGATCCATCAAAATCTCGACATCGAATTTTTGACATGAATCCAATACTTTCTCTCTATATATATATTACATATATACATAGGTAAGAGAAAGTAAAAATGTTCAATTAAGGGTATTAAAATCTCGTTTTTAATCTTAACTTAATAATTGGAAAATGATGAATGATAATGGTAAATCAATACAGGCATATTAAAAACTGTGAACGATATATATTTGGTAACTAGGCGCGACGCCCGCCTTCGGCGGGCGGCGCGTCTGGCCAGGGGCTTCGCCTCCCTGGACCCCCCAGCTGGCTCGGTCCCGCCTGCGGCGGACCCTCGCCTTTTCGTAACTATGGGAAACTGGCTGGCTCAGGATTATTTTAAATTATTTTAAAAATTATATTTTATCAATTTAAAAATTGAATTATTAAATCTCACAATTATTTTTTTATAATTCGTTATATAGGCTATATTAAATTTCAACTTTCTTATTTTTGTCGTCACGGATTGTGACGTCAAGACTTGTAGCGTCACGGCACTTGACGTGACGGCCTGTAACGCGACATGCTGATAGAAGAGCCAAAAAATTTGGGAGAATATAATAAAAGTTTCACTTTAAAATGTTATTTAGTTATTTGAGCCTCGGTAGCCCGCTAACTTTTACATTTAGAAAAAATCTGGTGTGACTGGCGCACAGCACACAACTTTCTCTTACCTTCGGTAATCGAAAGTTGTGTTCTGTGCTTGTCACACCAGATTTTTTGTGTCGGCATGTATTTAGTTCCCGGCAGTAGGGAATATTTAAATTCAGATGTAAAATTTATAAGTATGGGAAAATATTTATATTTTGTTACCATGGCAACCATTTCTCCTATCTTCCCTATGAAGTACAAGAGTAAAGTGTGCTTCAAACAATTTTGAGGGCAAAACGAGAATATACATTTGAAAGAGCATCTAAAAAATAATTGATTTTTGAATTTTAATCAAAATCGTTAGAGCGAATTTTAAGAAAATCGAAAAAAACTGAAAAAGTACATCAGTAAAGTACTAGTAGTCTTTGGCCGATTTTGATTAAAAGCTTATTTTTCCGGTCCCGGGGGTGTTTAACTTAAATATAAAATTTCATCCTCCTAGCTCAATTCCTTCATGCTTAAAATTGAACACACACCCACCCACACACCCACACACCCACCCACCCACCCACCCACCCACCCACACACAGACTAGGGTCCGACCGAAACAAGATTTTCAGCCGAAACCGAAACCGAAACCGAATATTCGGCCTCAACCTTAGTTTCGGCCGAAACCGTAACCGAAACCGAAACTTGTATTTCCTATAAAAATTTTTTTTCATTTTACCTTTTTTTTTTTTTGAATTTTTTTTTCCCTCCCGTGAAAATCATTTTACCTTTTTTTTAGGGAGACTAAAATTTTTTCTCCCTCAAGTGCAAATTATTTGACCTTTTTTTTTTTTTTTTTTGCATGCGCTTTCGGCCGGCCGAAGGTTCGGCCACTTTTTGGCCGAAACCGAAACTACGGCCGAAACCATGATTTCTGGCCGAAACTGGCCGAAACCGTAACCGAAACCGAATATTCGGTCGGTTCCTAACACAGACAGACCATGTCGCGAAAACCACTTTTTTGGATTCAGGGGACCTCAAAACGTGAAGATCCATCAAAATCTCGACATCGAATTTTTGACATGAATCCAATACTTTCTCTCTATATATATATTACATATATACATAGGTAAGAGAAAGTAAAAATAGTTGAGAAAAAACTTGAAACAACAGTATTTCACTTTTTGCTAGGTTTGTAAAATAAATTTTTACGAGGGGAGTTCAATAAGTGCAACACATGTTGTTTTCTGAAACAGGGATTGTTTTATTCAGCATTCAAATACACCATGTTATGGCCAGTTATGATTATTCGTATCTGTGATTGAATAATTAGAACTATATAAAAAAAAATGTTGTCAGAGAAAAAGCGTTTTGAACAAACTTGCGCTTTGACTATTACGTTTAGAAAAAATTTGTTGAGGTAAACATTATTAATATTCCACTATTTTTACTTTCTCTTACCTATGTATATATGTAATATATAGAGAGAAAGTATTGGATTCATGTCAAAAATTCGATGTCGAGATTTTGATGGATCTTCACGTTTTGAGGTCCCCTGAATCCAAAAAAGTGGTTTTCGCGACATGGTCTGTCTGTGTGTGGGTGGGTGGGTGGGTGTCAAATTTTAAGCATGAAGGAATTGAGCTAGGAGGTTGAAATGTTATATTTAAGTTAAACACCCCCGGGACCGGAAAAATAAGCTTTTAATCAAAATCGGCCAAAGAGTACTAGTACTTTACTGATGTACTTTTTCAGTTTTTTTCGATTTTCTCAAAATTCGCTCTAACGATTTTGATTAAAATTCAAAAATCAATTATTTTTTAGATGCTCTTTCAAATGTATATTCTCGTTTTGCCCTCAAAATTGTTTGAAGCACACTTTACTCTTGTGCTTCATAGGAAAGATAGGAGAAATGGTTGCCATGGTAACAAAATATAAATATTTTCCCATACTTATAAATTTTACATCTGAATTCAAATATTCCCTACTGCCGGGAACTAAACACATGTCGACACAAAAAATCTGGTGTGACAAGCACAGTACACAACTTTCGATTACCGAAGGTAAGAGAAAGTTGTGTGCTGTGCGCCAGTCACACCAGATTTTTATATTATGTGTTTTCAAAAATTAAATTTTGAGAAAAATCTAAATTACGAGCGCCACGGGGCGAGAAACTTTTATTTTTAATAATGGCTTCGAAATCTAAAAAATATCCAAAAATTCAAAAATATCCAAAATAGACTTGAGAGAGTTTCTTACCTAGTTACATAATCAAATCGTACCTCAGTGCAGCAGGTGTTTGATGCACGGTGATCCCAAATTGTTTGTTAAGTGTCTCAGTCCATTGCCAGTGTGGTTTTAGATTCGGTGCTTGCCTCGACGTCTGTGCAAATCGACCCGAATGCAGCTCAGTGCCCTTTTCGTCTTGTTAAACAATTGATAGATCCTGACTCCATTAAAGGATGAAAATTTGAAATTAACCAACAATTTATAAAAAAAAAAATACTTGAAATTTTATTAAAAAAAAAATTAACAAAAAAAAATTACAAAATTACGGTTTTATGATCAGATAAATTGGAATTAAAAAGATAAATATGGTAAATAACAAAAATAAAATTAATAAATTTCCGATTAACTGAAAAAAAAAATAAAATTATTTTAATAACCAGAGTACAAATCCTGTAAAAGAAAAAAAAACTTACTACGTCGCTGTCGCTCTCTTTCTTTGGTTTTATGTATCGTGACACAATTTTGACCTCTTCTAAATTTTTTCGAAAAGTAATTCTTTTTTTAATTTTATTTTCTTCTTCTATATTAATCTGAAATTTTTTTTTTTAAATGTCATTAGATTTGCTTATTAAATATAAAAGGAAAGTTGTAATATTAATCAGGCATGTCAAATTCGCGCTTTATATTGGATATATAGAGACCATTTACATTTCGTAGGCATTACTATTGTGAGAGTTTTACAAAGAAATAAATATCACTTCAGAGACAGAATAAGTCTGTTGTAAATGAAGAAATTTTAAAAGCAATATTAATATCAAATTTGTTCCTATATTAATTTTTAGGCTATTTTTTTTTTTTTAACAAAAACAGATTCAAAACTTACAATTACTTCATCCGTTGTAAATTTCAATTTTTTTATTTCATGTTCTGGTATCAATTGCTGAAAATGAATATATTACAAATTATCAATTTGCTCTATAAACAGCTTGTTGTGTCTATTTGAAGCAATTTTTGAAATTATTTCATAAAATATACTCAACTGATTTTCTCTTTAAATCGAATGATGGCTAAAAAAAAAAATAAAATAAAAATTTATCATACAGGGTGGCGCAAAAAGATGGGAACTTTTGGATTTGATGTTGGCAGCACTGTGAGGGGCGGAGAAACGGGAGGAAGGTGGCAAGTTGTACAGTAGCATTGGAGATTTAGTGGCCATGGATCAGTGGAACGTACAAGAACGTGTAGTAGCCGTGCGCGCTTATTATAAAAATGGTGACAGTTTGGTTCAGGCTTTACGCGAGTTTAGGCGGCATTTCAACCTTCCTCCTCGCGCTCGCATTCCAACGAAACATGCAATTCGAACGTGGGTTGACAATTTTGAGCAAACTGGTTCAGTGGTAAAAAGAACGTCTTCTGGCCGACCACGAAGTGCTCGGACTCCACAAAATGTTGAAGCCGTGCAAAGTGCCATTACAAAAAGTCCACGACGTTCAGTTCGAAAAGTTGCTGCTGCAGTGAATGTAAGCCGTCGATCTGTCCAAAGAATACTCCATGAACTGAAGTTTCATCCGTATAAACTGCAATTGGTTCAAGAATTGAAACCCAATGATCACTTGTTACGCCGTCAGTTTTGTGAAACAATAATGAATAAAATGAATGAGAATGCCGACTTATCAGTGTGCGATTTTTATTTATGGGGTTACTTGAAGAGTGTAGTCTACAATAGACGTCCCAAAACCCTACCTGCACTCAAAACAAGGATTACAGAAGAGATCGCAGCAATACCACTCGACACTTTGCACCAGGTAATGCAGAATTTTCAAAATCGACTTGCTGAATGCATCCGGCAAGACGGACATCATCTTCGCGATATCATCTTCAAAACTTGAATGTTTCTTAAATTTCCAATGTTGTAGTGTACATTAGGCATCCTGAATAAATTTAAAAAAAAATTGTTCGTTGTTTTTTTCTTTCTTCAAAAGTTCCCATCTTTTTGCGCCACCCTGTATAACTTAGGGTTTTTAATTTTTTTTTTTTTTTTTTTTTTCATTTACCTGGTAGGCCTATAGGCTGTTTTAACTCTATGGTTGATTGTTTAAATTTACTCCTTTCTTATATATATATATATATATATATAAGTTAAATGAAAATTAAAAAAAAAAAAATTAAATTAAAAACACTAGATTATAAGTTTCAAAGATTTATTAAAAATGTTAATTTTTTATTTAATATTTCCAAACGTGTTGGATTGTTCAGAGGGTGCATGCCTAATAAAAGCCCGCCCCCAAGTCAAAGATAATTTTATTTTTCCACTGGCATAGTGATGTATTTTTAAAGTCAAATGGCTATGGCAGCCAAAAATAAATTTTCTAAAAAAAAAAAAAAAAAAAAACTTTCTTATTTATTCATTAATTTATTTTCTTATTTGATGTGAAACATATTCTCCTTCTTCTTTATAATCCTGGGATGTTCTTATCTTTCTTCAGTTATTCATCTGATCAAAAGCCGGATGCTCTTTTGAAAATAAAAATAGCCAACGACAAAATCATCCTTTTCGCTCATTCGTTGGCATCCCTTCTCCGAATCCCTCTCATTATAATGTTTTTTTTTTCTTTTTCTTTATATACTCTATATCATTTTTTTTTCTTCTTTTTTCCTTTCTTTTTGATGAATTTGTCCCAATTCATTCAATTCTTTAGCGATTTTTTTTTATATTATTTTCTTTTCCTTTTTATTATTATCTATCGTCTTGATCTGTCGTTCTTTTTTTTTTTAAATGGCAGTTTCCGCATCAATCTTCCGATATTTTTACGTTTAATTAAATTTTATAGATGATAGTAATTTTACAAAAAAAAAAAAGTAAATTTATTTGAAAATACTATCATAAAAAAGCCTCTTATATTTATATTAAAAAAAATATTTCATGTAGAAGCAACCTAAACAAGATTTTTTGTATCTCTCTTTTCGTTTTAAATAAGACTTGATAACACTAATTTTATATATTCCGATCTTAAGGTTTAGATGTTTTCAAATAAGGCCCTTTGACTGTAAAGATCCAGATAAGATAAGATTTATAAACGAAAAAAAAAAAACTGATTAGGCAACGGTAATCAAATCTTACAATTTCTCTATTATTTTTTTACCTCTTTCTTAAACCAAACTATTAAAATGGAATTGAATTAAATTAAATAAAACGGTAATGTCTCTTCGTATTTAATTTTACTTTCTCTTGCCTATATCAGAATATATATATATAGGCGCTAGACAGAGCCGGATCTATAGGGGGGGGGGCAGTGGGTGCATGTGCTCCGGGCGATATCAGGGGGCGGCAATTAAAGAAAGATTTACTAAAAAAAAAGTAAAAATGATGTGAATTTTGTATAGAAAATTTTAAGGAGATGGCGGCAAATTAAATTTTGCCCCCCTAAAAAAATCTCGTAGTTCCGGCCCTGTAGCGAGAAAGTATTCGATTCAAAAATCTATGTCGAGATTTTGATGGATATACACGTTTTGAGGTGCTCTATGGGACTCAGCTGAGTCCAAAAAACTGGTTTTTGGTCTGTCTGTGTTCAATTTAAAGCATGAAGGAATTGAGCTAGGAGGATCAAATTTTATGTTTAAATTAGGCACCCCGCTAGAGAGTGAAAATAAGCTTTGGATCAAAATCGGCCAAAAAATACTAGATCTTTAATGATTTTTCAGTTTTTTTCGATTTTCTCAAAACTTGCTCTAACGATTCTTGAATTCTAATACATATACTGTATATCGGTGGAAACTATATATATGTCGACACAAAAAATCTGATGCTTATGTTTCATTTTTTTTTTTTTTTTTTTTTTTCGATTTTCTCAAAATTCGCTCCAACGATTTTGATATGCCTGGTAAATATATTTTCCAATGTTTTTATATTTTATACCTTTTTTTTTATTTTGCCTTAGCCTGATACCATAGGCTATTACATTTTACAATTTTGGATGATTGTATGATGATTTATAATGATGGATGACTCCTCTAAGGGCGAGAACTAACAAAATATAAACGAGTAGCAAAACATCAATACAAAACTACATCGAAAATTAACCAAGTAGAGAGTAGATAACGAAAAATTAAATAGACAAAAGAGAATATCGAAAGATAAACAGACAAAAAGAAAATATTCAAAAATAAAGGAAAAGATATTTTATATCTTGAATTATATCTAATGTAGGGCCTACTGTCGTAAACTAAGTATATATCGACACAAAAAATCTGGTATGACAAGAACAGAACACAACTTTCTCTTACTAAAGGTAGGAGAAAGTGGTGTGAGCAGTCATACCAGATTTTTTAAATTTATTTTTTTGAAAAAGAAAAAAATTATTCAAATATTAGGTTCTTATAGTCTTAATAATTCGTGTTGTATTGTAATACATTCATATTTTTTATGGAAATCAATAAAAATATACAATAGACTATATGGAATAGGGATGTTCATATTGTTATTAATATTAGAATTACTCTAAATTTACATCTCTATTTATTTCATCCAGAAGAGGACATAAAAAAGACATATGCGTAGTATTTAAAATGCCTCTGTCCGCTTACAAATAGACAGCCAGACGGAGCCACTCAGCAGTAGATAGGAGTAAAAATGCCAACGGCGCCTACGCATTCCCTCTCCCTTAAAAAACACCCCGAGACCCATTTGGGGAGATGCGACGCGCTGATTTACGAGCGTGTCCGCCAAATTACTGCCCTTTAGCCAGCCCACCATTCCTCCCTTTGACGCCACTCGCTCTCTAGATTTGCTTTATATTTGTTTTTATTGTTATTTGTTCGTTTGTTTTCAAGGTACCCACTCGTTTGTTTGTATGTTTATTCGAATTTTAAGGAGATGGCCAATTTAATTAGCGCATTTAAAAGTATTTTTATTGACTAAAAAAAAAAATTAAATAGAGTTAATTGTTATTAAAATTTTATAAGTTTTAATTTTTGTTTCTAAAATTTTCGTTTTATTATTTTTTATGTTAATAGGATTTGAGAAGGGAGAATTTTTGGCAGATGAATAATTTATACTCGTAAATTGAATCAGGATAGGATTTTTTTAAGACCAGTCGGCGCACACGTACGATTGTTTTGCTCCAGGGTGAGGCCAATTAGAATATATGGGAACGCGTACACTGACAACATAAAATTCAATCAAGTACTTCACACGCTTCAGTTATTTATATCAGGAACTTGCTCTAAAGAAAAAGCAAATGCTATGAATGAGAGTTCAATTGATAGCATGAGATACTAGAGTTTCGATTATAAGCTCCACTTTGATAATTCCATTATCATATTTAATTAAATTATCATTTTATTATAGATAAATAAATAACACAAGGTTATGTTTCAAAAGGGTTTTATTTTAGCTTTCGACGATAATACGTCATCGTCAGATCTATGAAACAAACAGTGGCGGCTCGCCAGGGTAGGCAAGGTAGGCGACGCCTACCTTATAAATATACAGATGAAAAATATTTATCAATTTTATTATATTTATTAAGTTTAAAAATATTTAGTTTCATAAAATAATTAATATATTGATTAATTTATATGATTTTGCAAAAAAAAAAAATTTGAAACACTTCAGAACCTCGTATTTATAAAGTAAAGGCGATATTTTTCTTAGCCTATTTACTGCCTGTACTCCACACTCCGCTGCCCACATTTCTAGACAGCCGCGCATGCGCACAGCAGTGATAGCTAGCGCTATAAGTCGAACGGTTAGGCGATGAACTAAGCAGCCTATGCCAAGCCGATGACAAGTGTTAACGTAGAGCGCAATTTCTCATGAAGATTTATTAGTTCAAATTTCGAAACAAGATAACTTCACAGATCAAATTATTGAATTATTTTCTAAATTAAAAGATAGGCGAATAGATTTAATTTACAAAAATAAATAAATACGCCTTTTTTCTTTCTTTTTTTCTATTTTTCGTAAGTAATATGTATATATCAGTGGCGGATTAATGCAATTTTGTCGGGGGGGGGCGGTTTTTTTTTTTTAATTTTTTTTTTTATTTAAGGAATTTGTGGGCATCTATGGCCATTTAGACTGCTTTCCTATTTATTTAAATTGATTGGTAACAAATTCAATTGAAATTAAAGCCCGGAAATCATAATTTCTTTAGATTACTAGTTTTTATAACATTGTGAATTTCTTCTCGGGGGGGCGATCGCCCCCTCGCCCCCCCCCCCCTTTAATCCGCCCCTGGTATATATGTCGCCTACCCAGTTGTCTCGGTCACGAGCCGCCACTGGAAACAAACTGACTATTACATTTATTAACAATCTATGTAACTTATAGATAGTTTGTGTCATAGCTCTGAAGATGAAATCCTAAATAAAATCCTTTTGAAACCTAGCTTTGTATTATTTAGTTATCTATAATTAGATGATAATTTAATTAAATTTAAGAATATTTCAACTAGTGCCCATGGGGAATTCTTTAAATTATTTCTTATTATAAAAAATATTATTATATAATAGTTTATTGTATGGACAATGCGTCAAGAGCGGATTTAGAGGAGTTTCTCGGGGGGTGGAGGATGGGAGTAATCTGGTGTGACTGGTCGCACAGCATACAATTTTTTCTTACTTTTGGTAATTTAAAGGTTCATTCTGTACTTGTTTACAAGAATATATATACAAATCAAATTTGTAATTATTAATTTTTACAATTGAATATTAAAAATAAAATTTTATTACCAAAAAAAAAAAAAATATATTTTTCCCAAATCTCGAGGGGAGGGGTTATTACCCCCTTTACCCCCTCTTGTATCTGCCCTTGCAATGCATTTTTTAGACGAATTCAAAAATTCCCCTTTTAATTATTTTTACTTGCAATTAAATCCATGGGAAGTATCGTCAAGTCTGAGAATTTTTTGTTTTCTCAGGAAATTCCCTAAAATCCAATATTGATCACTCTTATCACGTTTTATTGGATTTTTGAATGATGTTCGAAAGTTTAAGAAAGAAACAAGACAAAACGTTAAACAAAAAGCGACGAGAATAGAAAAAGATTAGAAGGAAGAGGTGCAACCTTTATTTCATTAAAATTTAATGATTATCTTTTTGTTTTTTTTTTTCTTTTTCCTATACAGTGTATCTAATATATAGAGAGAAAGTATTGCGATCATGTCAAAAATTCGATGTCGAGATTTTGATGGATTTGCACATTCTTTAGGTACCCTCCCGGACAGTTAAAATATACTTTTGAAGATAATCGGCCAAAAAGTACTAGTTCTTTACTGATGTACTGTTTTAGTTTTTTCGATTTTCTCAAAATTGGGTCTAATGATTTTGATTAAAATACATAAATCAACTATTATTTAGATGCCCTTTTAAAAAGTATATCAGTAATATTTTTCGGGAAAATTGTTTGGAATACACTTTACTGATGTAATTCAGTTTTTTTTTTTTTTCAAATTAATTTTCCGGCTCTTCCTTTCATAGAGCCAATGTTAAATCCTTATGGGGATTTGTATGTTAATTTCGATTCAAAAGTGGGTCCTCCCCTTTGGAACTTTTTACACATTTTAAAAATTTTTTCCAATTCTTATTAAATTTTGTATTTATTAAGGATTCTCTATTGTGTTTAAATTATCCAATATGAAAGGTAAAATTTTAAAAAATAACCAGAGTTTATTTCAAGCAGTCAACATTTAAAACATAAGTGGTCAAGATTGGAACTTAAGGTGATATGGGAAAGTATTATCGACACAAAAAAATCTTGTTTGACAGCACAGTGCACAGCTTTCGGCTACTGAAGGTAAAAGAAAGTTGTGTGCTGTTCGTTAAGTCACACCAGATTTTTTTTCGTCCAATATTTACATTCATTTCTTATAAGCTGCTAAAAAGCTACTTTTTTTGCCTCTAACAATTGAGGAAAGTAACCATCATCTTCCCCTACCCGTCTTAAGAATCCCGAGTGCAAGAAATATCCAACAAAAAATATTTGAGATATTATTATTATAGCTTTTGTTTACTTACACTAGAAATTCATTTGAAATTTTTTTCCCTCATATTTATATATATCCTGCAATCCTCATTGTAATAGAGACCAATTTGTGTGCCAATAGAGAGGGAGGCCCTGATATTAGGCACAAATATATCGAATATCGATATTTCCCAAATGAATGATCCTTTGGGAAAATGCACATGTAAATAAAACCGCAAATACAAGCGACTCTCTCTCTCTCTCTTTTGCTATCTGAATCTTTCCAATCTCTCTCTCAATTGCTAATCATCTGTTTGCTGTTGAGTCACGCAAACTGGAAATTCAATTTCAAAATGGTCATTCGAAAATTGGAAATAAATCCACTAGAGATTACCTAAGGATTCGAGATACGGTATATTCTTTTATCTTCTTGATATTTAAAAAAAAAATCCAATTTTTTAATCAGATGATCGTTTTTATTTTTAATGGATTGCTATTAGGATAGATAAATCTTTTTTATGAAGATTTTATTTTAAACCTTTAGATAAATTTTTGCATTTACCGCCGACCGTGGGATTAATGATGGCTAGAGACCGGATTTTAAGCAAAATGCTTATTGCTCAATTTTATAAGCAACCATTAGATATTTAATTTCTACACGAATTACGAAAAACTAAGTGCATTGAGATTGCATTTTTTATGCTTTTTTTGCTTATTTTGAGTTTTTATGCTTATTTTACTAATATTTATAATATTTTTTTTTTTTTTTATTAAAAAACCATTCACACACGCATACACAAGGGGCGTATATAAGAGGAGGGGGCCCGCCCCCCCCACAAATTTTCCAAATGCATGTATAGGGATATACAGACATTTGGGGATCTCGCCCCCCCCCCCCGAAATGCTTGATCGGCCCCGCAGTGGGAAAAAATATAGCCCTGTAAAAAAATGGGAAAATGTTTCGCGGAGCGGCAAAATTTTCGTATCTCTAAAAAAAAGGTAAAATTATTTTCACGGGCGGGACGGGAAAAAAAATTTTTTCCGCAGGGCGGAAAATTTTGGTTCAGCAAAAACAAAAGTAGTGGAAAAAATTTAGTTTCGTTAAAAAAAAATTTTCCGCAGAAAAATTTTTGAGTTCAGGCTCTCCCCCGAAAAAAATTTATCCATTTAAGACTTTAAACGATACTCGTTATTTGTCTGGTCCAGGCATTCTTATTCAAACCCTTTGGTATCCAAATGGCTTAAATAAAATAATCGGACTGCCTGGGATCCGAACCCTCGACCATTGGTATACAAGGCAGGCGCGCTATTAACTACGCCAAGCCCGAGGGCTATATTTTTAAAAATCATTCAAAACATTATTCAGCAAAACGTGTAAAGCAGTGGTTTCCAAACTTTATGTTACCACGCCTCCCTTAAAAATAATTAATCTTATGACGCCTCCCCCCCCCATTTTATAAAATAATTAGAAAAACAAAAAATTTTAATGCTAAAAAATATAAATTTATATAAAAATATTTTTATTTAATTATTCTTATTTATATTAAAACTAGCAATCATTTGGAAAATTGGTCCTGGTAGCCAATATTCGCTCCACCCCTTAGACTAGTCCGCACCTCACAGTTTGGAAAACGCTGGTATAAGGGTATTTTATGGCTGGTGGAATTTGTATCAGGAATGAAAGTTGATGACCACTAACAGCTCCGAGGATGGCTTTGAACAAAGCCGAAACATCAGCTGTTAAAATATATTTTTAAAGAAAAAATTCTGGCTTCGTTTTTTCTAACTTTCATTCCTGAAGAAAAATATTTTTCTTTAAATCTTATTTTCACCCCTAGGGCGGTATTTAACTTAAATATAAAATTTCATGATAAATAATGGTGACTTAAGAAAAGATTTTTAAAAAATGCCCTCTGGCTTGGTGTAGCTGGTAGCGTGCCTACCTTCTATTTGGTATACCTACCCTTAGTGAAATACAAAATAATTAATTTCATATTCAAAAGAATCGTTTTTCGAAGTCAAATTATTTGTTTCTATCATTTTTTTCTCAACGATAAAATGCATAATAATTACCTTTAATAAGACTCTCAAGAGGGTGTGTTTGCTGACGGAGTGGTCAGGGTGGGTTACACTATATTAATTATTCACTTTGATTCACTTTAAACACAAAAAAGAGAGCAGCGCCTGCAACTCGGCAACGCGCTCGACTGAACGAGAGATAGACTTGTCTCTCTCTGTGTATAGGAATAAATAGATGGACATAGCAATTCCCTTTTTATTAAAAGTAAAAAAATACCTTTTACTCTAATCTAACTATTTTTAGAGATGGAAAAGAATGTCAACAAGTGATTTGGAATATTCCAAGGCCTTTCTTAATTGGACCCTGTTAAGCAATAGTGTGTCAAGCGCCAAAAAAAATTAAAAATTGAGTTAAGCACGGAATATTGTTTAAAATGTTATAATTAATAGTATTTTTTATTAAATATGTCCTTAAAAAATTTATATTTAATGTTACTTGCACAATTGACAAAAAAAAAAAAAATGATATATAAGCGCTTGACACAATAATGCGTAACAGGGTCCCTCAACCCTTCATCCCCCTAATCAAAATAATAATCAATGCTATTTTTTGAATGTTTTCTATTTATTTGGCTTTTTTTTTTTTTTAAACATTCACACTTTTTTCTCATTCACACTCACACACACATTCTCACAGTCTTTTCGGTAACTCAGGCCATTTAAGACGATAACCGTTGTATTTAATATATATATTAGGGGTTCAGGCATTTCTATTTAAGCCATCTGGTATCCAAATTTATTTGGCTTTGATTTAGCTAAAATAAATTAAAAAAACAATTTTTTTTTCAATTTTGCAACCCCTAATCCAATCTTTTTTTTTTAACACTCACACTTTTTTCTCATTCACACTCACATACACTCAGTCTTTTCGGCAACTTAGGCCATTTGAGACTTTAAACGATACTCGAATGTTTAATATATCTATTGGGGGTCCAGGCATTCTTATTTAAGCCATTTGGTATCCAAATGGCTTAAATAAAATCATCGCACTGCCTGTGGTCCGAACCCGCACGCTAACCTCTACACCAAGCTCCGAGGGCACTAAAAATATAAATTTATATAAAAATATTTTTTATTTTAATTAAAAACTCGTTGAGTATCTACTGATGGTGCCACTGCGGATCATCGAGTTTTTAATTAAGGAAAACCTCCGTCCCAGAATCTTCTAAATATTATTATTTTATTTATAAAACTAGGAATCATTTGGAAAATTGATCTTGGTGGCCAATATTCGCGCCTCCCCTTAGACTAGTCCGCGCCTCCCTAGGGAGGCGCGCCTCACAGTTTGGAAAACGCTGATGTAAAGCAAATCCTTCGTCAACTGCGCAAATCGCCCCTTCCCTACTCTGGCTCGGGCCCGCCTGGACCCCCTACTTGGGGCGGACTGCGGCGGACCCTCGCAGGGGGGTGGTAATCTGGTGGGAGTGGCCGCACACTTTCGTTAATTTAAAGTTGCATTCTGTACTTGTTTACTAGAATATAAATAAAATTTACTAGAATACAAATAAAATTTTTAAGTATTAATTTTTAAAATTTTATATTAAAATTAATTACCTCTCTTACCCCCCCCCCTCTTTGTATCCTCCATTGGTATGAGTAGAAGTTGCTTATGAGATGCTTTTTTCAGCTTTTATGCTTATTTAACAGCTTTTTATTCAAGATTTTTATGCTTTTTTAAGCACTTTTTTTCCCTTTTTTTATGCTTTTTTGTCCGGTCTCTAATGATGGCGAAGAAAGAAGAAGAGATAAATTTTTGCATTTATTTCATTATATTGGTGGCGAATTGGCCTTAATGGCAGCGATATAAAAAATCCATATTTAAAAGAATTTCATCATTGTTAAGATTATATTAATTATGTCTTTCAACTCTTTTACACCTGGAGTTTTTTTATTTTCCCTTTCAATATTTTTGTTTTATATTGGGGTAGCACTTATTGGGCTTTTAGGGAAATTTACATTTTTTTAGTGAGTACTTGGACTGTTAAAGGGCCATGCCCGAAATATCAATAATAAAGTGAATAAATAACCGAGCTGATATTTGTTTTTCAGAAATTTCCTCTATCAACAAACCCAACATAGAAACAACTTGTTAAAATTTTATTACAAGTTCAGAAAAATTGTTCGTAACTTCTAAATATTGATAATTTATGGTTTTCGGATCAATAGACTTTATCCTGTAAGCGGTAGAGATTTCTTATCGAGATTTAATAAAGATTAATTCGATTTGTTAATTCAAATTGGTTATCTGATTTTTTTAAATCAATTAACGGTGATGTTAAATATTCATAAAACATTGAAAATATTCATTTTGATTTTAGAACACAATAGATACATATTAGAGTTTTAAAAAGCAGGTAGAAACTAATCTCCTCTGACGTCACATTCCTTCAGAGACCTCATATTTCCTTTTATTGAATGATTTCTTTAGAGGAATTTTTATTAAAATAAAAATAATAAAAATTCCAAGTTATTAAAGATGATATGGTAGAATTTAAATCAAAAATTAATTAATAATTATTGATTGTTAAAAAAAAAAAAAAATAGAAATCTTTTTCCATTATTAGCGAAAAAAAACGAAGATTAATGACTATGTTTTCCGGTTTCTTTGTTAAAATTCGCATTATTTTATCAGACCTATGGTAATTGCTGAATTGTATCATATATTATATATCATTTGATTCAAGTCTAATTTTTGTCTTGTGTCTGATAGAAGACTTTTTTGGATGAGGGTTTAAATCCAAATTTAATTCATTTATTAATAATTTCAAAATCCTTTTTTTTTCTAATATAAATTTAACCTAGATTTTTCTATTTGTTTCAGGTGTCTTCATATGGATTTATTTTTCTACCTTCTATTCAAATTTATAATTAGCAAAAAAAGGTAGGAATTTCTTCTTTAATTAAAAAAATCTGGTGTGACTGTCGCACAGCACACAACTTTCTCTTACCTTCGGTAATCGAAAGTTGTGTTCTGTGCTTGTCACACCAGATTTTTTGTGTCGACATATATTTAGTTTCCGCCAATATATTAGAATTAAAGATGTCAAATTTATAAACATGGGAAAATATTTATATTTTGTTACCATGGCAACCATTTCTCCTATCTTCTCTATGAAGCACAAGAGTAAAGTGTGCTTCAAACAATTTTGAGAGCAAAACGAGAATATACATTTGAAAGAGCATCTAAAAAATAATTGATTTTTGAATTTTAATCAAAATCGTTAGAGCGAATTTTGAGAAAATCGAAAAAAACTGAAAAAGTACATCAGTAAAGTACTAGTACTCTTTGGCCGATTTTGATTAAAAGCTTATTTTTCCGGTCCCGGGGGGTGTTTAACTTAAATATAAAATTTCAACCTCGTAGCTCAATTCCTTCATGCTTAAAATTGAACACACACACACACACACACACAGACACACACACACACACACACACAGACACACACACAGACAGACCATGTCGCGAAAATCACTTTTTTGGATTCAGGGGACCTCAAAACGTATATATCCATCAAAATCTCGACATCGAATTTTTGACATGAAACCAATACTTTCTCTCTCTATATATATATTACATATATACATAGGTAAGAGAAAGTAAAAAAAATTAATAAATTGGCATGGCATGTATTGTAGGAATACTGGTTGGAGACCTAAAACAGCAAAAGTTTCTCCCAAAATCATATCTTAAAATAATATCTCTTTTTATTTTGCCACTCTACACTGAGATTTATGTCTTAAGGTTGTTCGGACATTAAAGCACTTTCCTTGATTAAAAGCTAATTTTTTAATATGTTATTAATCACTATCAAATACGCATAAAATAAAATTTTGAAGCAGATCTGACACAGGGTTATCGTGTAATTAATTTTTAAAAAATTGAAATTTAACATGTAGCCTATGGGGAATAACGACGAAATTCACACATATCGAATTATATAGGCATCTGTGCAAATGATACAAAAACAAAAAAACTTACATTTTATTAATTCACTTCCGAGGAATACGTTAAAAATAAAACCAAAAGTTTCTGCCGACCGCTTTTAAAGATATTTTAACAAAATTCTCCAAAATGACAGTCGCTAATATTTAAAAAAATCTGGTGTGACAAGCACAGCACACAACTTTCTCTTACCTTCGGTAATCGAAAGTTGTGTACTGTGCTTGTCACACCAGATTTTTTGTGTCGACATATATTTAGTTCCCGACAGTACGGAACATTTGAATTCAGATGTAAAATTTATAAGTATGGCAAAATATTTATATTTTGTAACCAAGGCAACCATTTCTCCTATCTTTCCTATGAAACACAAGAGTAAAGTGTGCTTCAAACAATTTTGAGGGCGAAACGAGAATATACATTTGAAAGAGCATCTAAAAAATAATTGATTTTTGAATTTTAATCAAAATCGTTAGAGCGAATTTTGAGAAAATCGAAAAAAACTGAAAAAGTACTTCAGTAAAGTACTAGTACTCTTTGGCCGATTTTGATTAAAAGCTTATTTTTCCGGTCCCGGAGGGTGTTTAACTTAAATATAAAATTTCAGCCTCATAGCTCAATTCCTTCATGCTTAAAAGTGAACACAGACACACACACACACACACACACACACACACACACCCACCCACCCACCCACAGACAGACCATGTCGCGAAAACCACTTTTTTGGATTCAGGGGACCTCAAAACGTGAAGATCCATCAAAATCTCGACATCGAATTTTTGACATGAATCCAATACTTTCTCTCTATATATATATTACATATATACATAGGTAAGAGAAAGTAATAATGAATTCTCGAGAGTCAGACCAGCCTGGCAACGTCGCATAAAATAATTCTCTTTTCTCTATGTCAGATACATTTTTTTTTTTCAATTTTACAATATTTTTTCTCGCAAATCGTCCATTGTGTTTAAACTGATTTGCATTAAACATTGTAATATATTAAATAAAATAAAATTTAAGGCGTTTAAGATTTAAAATAGATAGTTGATGAATGCAATGGTGCCAGATCTATATTACGTGAAATACTGCTCAAGTCGAAAGTCATTCATTTATTATTTTTGGTAATTAAATTATTAACTTAATCCAATTATAAACTATGATAGGTCACGACTAAATTATAATAAGGAATTTTGGCATTCAAATTTTTAATTTTATTTAAAAAAAAATTTAGATTCTATTATGACTTACGATGTACTATCCGAACAACCTTAATTCAGACCATTTAGCTTTTATCAGTGGTGGCCAACCCAAATGATCTTGCGGGCCACTTTGGAAATGCATCATAACTCCGCGGGCATATTAGACCCACTAGAGACTTTTTTGGGGTGAAAAAAATAAATCAAATATATTTTGTAAAAGTGTAATGAATCGCGGGGCCGCAAAGATTTTCAAGGCGGGCCGCGGGTTGGCCACTCGTAGTTTAACTATTTCTTTGGCCGATTTTGTTCAAAAGCTTCGTGTTACCTCCTAGGCAGGACAATCTCATAGCTCTTTTCGTTCTTGATATATTTTGTTCACAGCTGGGACAGCCCATTCATTTTTCAGGACCCACTTATTTTATGATTGACGAAGGGATTTAGAAGAAGAGGGCTGATAAAAAAGAAAAAAAATATTTCTTTACAAAAGGAATTTTACTCCTCCCAAATCATAAAATAATTAAATAAATACATTCATTTGTTATTGGCCCTTTAAAATAGCCAATCAAAATAGAGAGAAAAGAAAAAAAATGGCGGATTTCTTTCTCTTTTATTTTAAAGTGACATTTTTACTTTCTCTTACCTATGTATATATCCCAGACAGCCTGGAATATTGCAGTAATATTGCAGCAATTTTGCCAACCTTGCACAATATTGACAATATTGGAGCAACATTGCTGTAATTTCGCTGCGCAATATTGAAGTGAAGACATTGCAGAAATATTGCATCAATATTGCTGTTGCAATATTGAAGTGTGAATATTGCGACAATATTGCAGTGGCAACATTGAATAGTGAATATTGTAGCAATATTGCATCAATATTGCTGTTGCAATATTGAAGTGTGAATATTGTTGCAATATTGCATCAATATTGCTGTTGCAATATTGAATACTGAATATTTCAGCAATATTGCAGTGGCAATATTGAAGTGTAAATATTGCTGCAATATTCCTGAAATATTACAGTGGCAACATTGAAGGGTGAATATTGAAGCAATATTGCAGCACAATGTTGCAATGGCAACATTGAAGTATGAATATTTCAACAATATTGCAGTGGCAATATTGAAGTGTAAATATTGCAGCAATATTCCTGAAATATTACAGTGGCAACATTGAAGAGTGAATATTGAAGCAATATTGCAGCACAATGTTGCAATGACAACATTGAAGTATGAATATTGCAGCAATATTGCAGAGTCAATATTGAAGTGTGAATATTGCAGCAATATTGAAGTGGCAACATTGAATAGTGAATATAGGGTTAAAATTATCATATCAACTTTATAATATTCATATTAATTAAATTAATTAATGCCCCCGGGTGTGGCGTAGTAGGTAGCGTGCCTACCTCATATGCCAAACGTCGCGGGTTCGGACCCAGGCAGTCCGATGATTTTATTTAAGCCATTTGGATACCAGATGGCTTAAATAGAAATGCCTGAACCCTTAATAGATAATATATATTACAACGGTTATCGTCTAAAGTCTTAAATGGCCTGAGTTGCCGAAAAGACTGTGTGAATGTGTGTGTGAGTGTGAGTGCGAATGAGAAAAAAGTGTGAATGTTTTTTTTTAAATAAAAAAAAAAAAAAATTTAATTAATGCCCGTGATGACCCGTGGCTCAGAGAGAAGACACTAGCTTCTTGAGCCTGGGGTCCAGGATTCGCTTTCCGTCCCTAGCAAGGGCGGTCCTAGAGGGGGGGGTCAAGGGGGTCGTGACCCCCCCCCCAACACACACTTTTTCCCACTCACTCTCCCATTCACACAATCTTTTCGGCAACTTAGGCCATTTAAGACTTAAACGATACTTATATTTGATTAATATATATTTATTGGGGTCCAGGCCCATTTATTTATAGTATAAAAAAAAAAAAAAAAACAGTGACCCCCCCTCCAAATGTAAGGCTAGGACCGCGCTTGGTCCCCAGCGAGAAAAATTTATTTCATTTGAATTGACGGCAAATAATTTGAAATAAATAGGGATGGGGTCTAAATCGCCTTAGATACCGAAAAAGAAAAAAAAAAAATAAATAAAAAAAAAAAAATTAATTTTAAATATTAAAAATTATTATTTTTTTACAATTTATAAGTGACTTTTTGTTTAAAAAATAATTTAATAGTACTACATACGAATTAAGTAGCTTAAAAAGTGTTGAAATTTCATATAGCAAAACGTCCGAGGCAGCAAAGGAGTCGAATATTGGAATCAAGACATTGGAAATATTGGAAATGCAAAAAACTCGTGTTCAAATCCCTCTATGAACAAGTTTTTTTTTTACCCTGCAATATTGCCACAATATTCCATGCAATATTGCCACAATATTCCATGCAATATTTCCACAATATTCCATGCAATATTTCCACAATATTCCATGCAATATTGCCACAATATTCCATGCAATATTGCCGGAATATTCCCGTAATATTGCTGCAATACTTGCAATATTTTTGTAATATTGCAACAATATTCCATTCAGTATTGCCACAATATTCCTGCAAGTTACAAAGAGGCGGACATAGGAATATTGCAACAATGTTGCTGTATTGTTCCTGCAATATTCCCTGCAAGGTTAAATATTGCAATGTAAGATTCCTGCAATATTAATGCAAGATTCCAGGCTGTCTGGGATGTAATATATATATAGAGAGAAAGTATTGGATTCATGTCAAAAATTCGATGTCGAGATTTTGATGGATCTTCACGTTTTGAGGTCCCCTGAATCCAAAAAAGTGGTTTTTGCGACATGGTCTGTCTGTGGGTGTGTGGGTGGGTGGGTGGGTGGGTGTGTGGGTGTGTGTCAAATTTTAAGCATGAAGGAATTGAGCTATGAGACTGAAATTTTATATTTAAGTTAAACACCCCCGGGACCGGAAAAATAAGCTTTTAATCAAAATCGGCCAAAGAGTACTAGTACTTTACTGATGTACTTTTTCAGTTTTTTTCGATTTTCTCAAAATTCGCTCTAACGATTTTGATTAAAATTCAAAAATCAATTATTTTTTAGATGCTCTTTCAAATGTATATTCTCGTTTTGCCCTCAAAATTGTTTGAAGCACACTTTACTCTTGTACTCCATAGAAAAGATAGGAGAAATGGTTGCCCTGGTAACAAAATATAAATATTTTCCCATACTTATAAATTTTACATCTGAATTCAAATATTCCTTACTGCCGGGAACTAAATACATGTCGACACAAAAAATCTGGTGTGACAAGCACAGAACACAACTTTCGATTACCGAAGGTAAGAGAAAGTTGTGTGCTGTGCGCCAGTCACACCAGATTTTTAGCTTTTAAAATGGCGAATATGAACATTTTATTTCGATCTGTTTGACTCCAAGTGTAATCACTCAGGGTGCATATATATATTGAAATGTTGATACCTTGAATCTCGAATATTGGATCTTTTTAAAGAAGATTTAAACCAGGGGTGGTCAACCCTAATAATCTTGCGAGTCACTTTGGAAATGCATCATAAATCCGCGGGCAACATATAAAATTATATATCCCCATACTAGATTTAGACCCAGTAGACATTTTTTTGGATGAAGAAAAAAATAAATTAAATATATTCTGTAAAAGTGCAATGAATTTCGCGGGCCACAAAAATGTTCAAGGCAGGCCGCGGGTTGGCCACTCCTGGCTTATTCAAGATACTTCAAAACCTGTGTAATTATTGTAAACATTTTATCAACACATAACACTCAAATAATTCAAATATTTTAAATTTTTGAAGAAGATCGCTACCAGGAATAAAAATATCCTTCATATTTTGTTTTGTAATATAATTTTTTTTTTATGAATGGGTACATAAAGTCCAAATACACTATTGCTACATGCAACCAGGAAGAACAAGAGAAAAAATAAATAAAAGAGTAAGGGGAGAGATTCAACTGGGAAATCAAACAGTAAGAGGAGGATAGATTTGAAGGTTTGGAGATTGTAGGTTTTGGAAAAATTAGAGGCAGGTTGATTAATTAATTATTAATAGTTACGATGATAAAGACTGTCTTACACAAGATGATCTTAATTAAGGCCGGCTTCGATTATTAAACAAAATTTCCTATCTCTATTATATCTAAATTGATAATATTTGCGAAATCAAATATGACAAGTTCGAGAATTCCCAGGTCGTTTAATTTATTTAAAAAAATAAAGAAGAAAAGTTTTAATAAATATGCCCATTGACGTCAGAGGGGGACTAACAAGCCCTTTGACAAAGGGCGGGGACGGAAGAGGAAGGAGGAATCTCCGCCGGCATCCTGGCGCCAGACAGAAGTCCTTTAGGAGCATCATGACTGATGGCGCCGGTCTGAGAATCCACGAAAAGTGCCACAATTGGCCCTTTTTAGGCTTTCTAAATTCGATTGTATTAATTCATGGTTAAACGTCTCTCTTCTAGGGAAATTCATTGGAATAATATGTTAGAGATGAAGGGGTAACAAAAGCGCAAGGCGATTTCATCCCTCCTTGTATACAAGATTGATATTAGGGTCTGCGACCTTCTAGGAAAGACAACCATTGTTTATGGATTAATTTGTTCTAGGCCCATATTCCCACTTAAATTTTTCACAATTCCCTTACTATTATATAGGTTATAATAGTACGGGAAAGTAAAAATGATATATTCAGACTCTTTAGTAACGAAATCAATATTTTTCGAGAAAATTAAATTGTTTATATATAAGGTATAACTGCTTAGGTGCCCAAAAGCCTCAAGACTCCTTAAATAAAATATAATAATTGCTTTTATAGTTTTTATAGGGACATTAAAAGGTTTTTCATAAAATAATAATTTAGGCCCCCGGGTTTGGCGTAGTAAGTAGCGCGCCTCCCTCCTATACCAAACGTCGCGGGTTCGGACCCAGGCAGTCCGATGATTTTATTTAAGCCATTTGGATACCAGATGACTTAAATAGAAATGCCTGACCCCACAATAGATATATTCTCTACAACGGTTATCGTCAAAGTCTTATATGGCCTAAGTTGCCGAAAAAGACTGTATGAATGTGAGTGTGAATGAGAAAAAAGTGTGAATGTTTTAAAAAAAAAAAATAAATAAAAATAATAATAATTTAGCTAATTAAAATAAAACTGTGACGTACTCATTTATCATTAAAAATGATGAAAAATGAATTATTTGCTGAATGAGTCAAATACCCGAATGCCGTGCTGTGGTCCAGTGGTTAGGGCACATTGAGTACAAATTGGTGGGTCCGTGGTTCAACTCCCAGGGGCACACACTAACTTTTTTCGGGTATTTGAATTAATAAATATTGAATTATATAAAATTGCTTCGTCGATTACATACGTCTTAAATATTATATATGTAATATTTTATTTATTAAATAAATTATTACTTTCTCTTACCTCTATATATATGTTAATATATATAGAGAGAGAAAGTATTGGATTCATGTCAAAAATTCGATGTCGAGATTTTGATGGTTATACACGTTTTGAGGTCCCCTGAATCTAAAAAATCTGGTGTGACTGGCGCACAGCACACAACTTTCTCTTACCTTCGGTAATCGAAAGTTGTGTACTGTGCTTGTCACACCAGATTTTTGTGTCGACATGTATTTAGTTTCCGACAGTAGGGTACAATTGAATTCAAGATGTAAAATTTATAAGTATGGGAAAATATTTATATTTTGATACCATGGCAACCATTTCTCCTATTTTTTCTATGGAGTACAAGAGTAAAGTGGTCTTCAGAAGATTTCAATCACAAAATGAGAATATACATTTTATAGAGAATCTAAAAAATAATTGATTTTTGAATTTTAAAAAAAATCGTTGGAGCAAATTTTGAGAAAATCGAAAAAAACTGAAAAAGTGAATCAGTAAAGTGCTAGTACTTTTTGGTCGATTTTGTTCAAAAGCTTCGTGTCACGTCCCATGGGGGTGCCTAACTTAAATATAAAATTTCAACCTCTTAGCTCTTTTCGTTCTTGAGATATTTTGTTCACAGACACACAGACAGACACACACACACACACACACACACAGACCATGTCGCGAAAACCACTTTTTTGGATTCAGGGGACCCCAAAACGTGAAGATCCATCAAAATCTCGACATCGAATTTTTGACATGAATCCAATACTTTCTCTCTATATATATATTACATATATACATAGGTAAGAGAAAGTAAAAAGTGGTTTTCGCGACATGGTCTGTCTGTCTGTGTGTCTGTATGTCTGTGAACAAAATATCTCAAGAACGAAAAGAGCTAAGAGGTTGAAATTTTATATTTAAGTTAGGCACCCCCATAGGACGTGACACGAAGCTTTTGAACAAAATCGGCCAAAGAGTACTAGTACTTTACTGATGTACTTTTTCAGTTTTTTTCGATTTTCTCTAAATTTGCTCCAACGATTTTTTTTTTAATTCAAAAATCAATTATTTTTTAGATTCTCTTTAAAATGTATATTCTCATTTTGGGATTGAAATCTTCTGAAGACCACTTTACTCTTGTTCTCCATAGAAAAGATAGGAGAATTGGTTGCCATGGTAACAAAATATAAATATTTTGCCATACTTATAAATTGTACATCTTGAAAATCGAATGTACCGTACTGTCGGAAACTAAATACATGTCGACACAAAAAATCTGGTGTGACAAGCACAGAACACAACTTTCGATTACCGAAGGTAAGAGAAAGTTGTGTGCTGTGCGCCAGTCACACCAGATTTTTTTTTTAAAGTTTACTGAATGAACATCTTTGCTAATGGCTCTTAAAAGAATTTGTTTCACGACTTGTTATAAAGGTATTAATATTAGAATAAAATAGATAAAAGAGTTTTGCGACGTATTTACATGCGTAGGTAGGTATATTTATTAATTTATAATTTGAGGATGTTTTTTATATTTTAATATAGCCCCTACTGTATTATAGAGAGAAGTTGTGGAAATAAATGCCTGGCGGGACTTAATCCCTTTTTTGAAGAGATTTTAAGGTGGGTGGATGCTTTTTATTAAAAGAATTTTAAGATCAAAATAAATTTTTGACTCCTGGTACCTCATTAGATTATCTTATGAAGGCGAAAGACCAAGATATATCTCAGCATCCGGGGAGGGGGGCGTATGTGTGTAGGGGCGGCCTACATAAACACACTCAAATGTAATAATGGTAGGGTAAATCCATTCCAGGGTAGATGTTAAGAAAAGTATTAATAATTTTGATGCTTATTTTTTCTTTCTCTTTTATCTCTGAAGTGAAACTTCTTTACGCACTGTAGATCATGCCCTCAAAGGGTTATAAAACTCTGAATGAATGTTCACGATTTCAAAAATTTGATTTTTTTTCGAATTGACGTCACTTGGAAACAAGACAAAGCTACTGTCGACGCAACTAGACTTGTCACATTTATAATTAATAAATCAAAAATCTTATTGAAAATTATTTTTACATATTTAAAAAATTTCTTAACTTTTTTCTTACCATGAATAAGGATTTTACTTATAAGATTTATTTCTCTACTACAAAAATTTATGAAGAATTTTCCAGCAACAAAGAAATTTGGGTGTTAAAGGGGATTTGATGCAACAAGATTTTCTCGAATAAATTTCAATAGTAATCCGTTGCTTTTTCTCAAATCCCTACAAAGCGTTGCAAAAAAAAAAAAAAACAATTTTATCGCTCTGCTTTTGTTTACTGGTCCTTGAAGTTTAATCTTGTTTGATCCCAGCTTATTGGTCTTAAATCTAACAGGTAAATGCTTACAGTGTAATTTTAGTCAACGAAAAAACAATACAAGTCTCATTAAATATTTGGGGCAATAAACATAATAATTGTATTTAAAAAAAAACTGGTGTGACTGGTCGCACAGCAGACAACCTTCTAAGGGTAGGAGAAAGTTATGTACTGTGCTTATCACGCCAGATACTTTGTGTCGTCATATGTTTAGTTTATATCAGAATTCAAGATATAAAATATATAAACAGAGAAATATTTATATTTTGTTACCATGGTAACCATTTCTCCTATCTTTCCAATGAAGTACAAAAGAAAAGTGTGCTTCAAACAATATTGAGAGCAAAATGAGAATATACATTTTAAAGAGCATTTAAAAAAATTGATTTTTAAATTTTAATCAAAATCGTTAAAGCGAATTTTGAGAAAATCTAAAAAAACTGAAAAAGTACATTACTAGAGTACTAGTACCTTGTGGCCAATTTTGATTAAAAGCTTATTTTCAGGCCTCAGGGGGGTGTCTATATATAGAAAGTAAAAATAGAAAAATTATAGCTACTTGTTGAAAATAGAAAATATTTTAACACAACAGTAAATTGTAGTAATTATTCTAGACATATTAACAGCATTTTGAATTGACCCTTGGAAGAATGGAGTCGTTCTTTTCTATTCAACGGGTGAATTGCCTTGAGAGGCCGTGACGTCATATAAGGGTAGATTCGAGGCGTTTATCGCTCTCGTGAGGCCATTTCCGTTTCCGACTTTCTTTAGAAATAATTTTTTTCTTAAACTCTTGCTTTAGAATGATGATTAGTGACTTTATAAATAAAATATTTCGAAGAAACTAAATTATTTATAATAAACTTATTTAAAAAAATTATACTAAATTAATTAATTAATTAGATATTAATCAATTTTATAAAAAATATGTTGTAATGATTTTGAAAAATTATTTCCAACATATCAAGTATGTTGGAAACTTCAAATATTTTAAATATTAGGCCTATATAAAACTTGAATGAATTTTTGTATGAATTTTAAATTTTCTTTGCGAGTTATCAATTCAGAAAATAAGAATTCATTTTCATTCATTCATTCATTGGTTTAATTCCAAATATATCGTATAAAAAATATTTATCATTCCTCTAAAAAGAGAAACGTAAAAGGCATTTAAGAATGTCTAATTTAGTTAAAAAGAAAAATAGTTTGAATTTCCTTTAAAGCAGGTGCGAATAGGTGTGAAAAATGTGTGAAATTATTATTATTAAAAACGATAAATGTTTTAACTCATAAAATATACTGGGTAGGCCTACATACTAGGGTATTCTTTATTTTTCGTTATATACAACTTATCAAACTTGGCTTGGACCTTCCTGCAGCGGACCCTGACTTTTTCTAAATCATAATCCGAAACTCCTCTATTGCGCTGTTTTTTCGGCAAGGATGTAGGAAGGAAAGACACAAAAAGAAAAGTTTTTATTTTTCCATATGCAAAGGCTCTTCTTCTTCAGTATACCAGGTAAAATGAACTTCCTGAAGAAGAGCCTTTGTGCCTTTGAAATGTTAGTAATAAAACTCATTTGGGCCCTCGGGTTTGGTGTAGATGATAGCGTGCCTACTGAATGTGTGTGTGAGTGTTGAATGTAAATGAGAAAAAAGTGTGAGTGTTAAAAAAAAAACTCATTTGGAAAAATAAAAACTTTTTTTTTGTGTTTTCCCTCCCTAAATCCTTGCCGAAAAAACAGCCTGATAAAGGAGTTTCGGATTAAGTATTTTAACCTAATGAGTTAAATTTACCAAAAAATGGAGTCTTATTTATCAATCTATAATCCTCAACACTACTTTCTTTTAATAAATTAATGCCGATAGGTGGAGAATTATTTTTAACTTTCAGTATTAAGTCTCATATTATCCGAATAAATTCATTTTGAATATTTTAGTTTATTAGTCCAGTCAAAATAGACATTCCAGTTTGCATTAATTCCCAACAAGCTGGATTTTTGTGCAGGTCTTGAATACGTCATTACAAATGATATGTCAAAAGTCCCCATCGATCCCGCTTGTGCGTTGTTTTTTATTCGAGGTCAAAGGTCACAAATTTGCGTTTTTTGCGTATATCTCTGAAACAACGAGAGCTATCGAAAAATGGTTTAGACAAAGTTTGTAGATCGTAAAATTGTCTACAAAAAATATCTCAACACTTTTTCTTCTACAAAGCATCGCTTTCGAGATATCGTGACTTTAGAGCGCAGAAAAGTCGTACTTTCGACTATATGCACACATTTCCGCACCACCTCTGAGGTAGTGTACACGGCGCTTTTTTTTTAACGTGGTTTCCCCAGTAGGAATACTCCACAATATATTTTGATCGAGGGAATGTAATGGGACACTATTTTATTGATGAAATTTTTTTTTTTTTTATTTAATGTCGCCTCATATATTATTCCTTCATGCGATAACTGGCTGCGATACGACATCAGCAATTTTCAAAAGAGGCAAAAATACAGTATTCAAATTGTTTGAAAAACGTGAAGACTTGATTGATAACGCAAAAGTATTTACAAATATTAACTCGTCAGCAGATGTTATCCTCACCAATGGAATTCGTGTTCTCCTTGCTATGTATGGAGCTCCAAAAAAAATGGAATCGATAGACAAGTATAGATATTTGAGTTTTGTGAAAAATACAAAAAACAATAAGAGAGTGCAGTTATCTTGTCTCCCTCCAACATCTGCTTCTGCTAATCAACACTTGTTTCGTGTGTTCTACCAAGTGCAAGTGTGGCTAGGCAATGATCTAAATCCTGAAGATTGGGGCTGGAAATTGATGAATAATAGTTTGGAGCCAATCCAGACTTTACTGCCACCTGCTCCAGAAAAATTACTCAATACAATTTTTTGTAATTGCAAAAAAGGCTGCACAAACAATTGCGGGTGCAGAAAAGTTGGATTGTATTGTTCATCGGTATGTACCAATTGTCAAGGCCAATCTTGCACCAACATTGAATCAAATACAACAGATGAAGATTGTTTCAAAATTGATGAGGATATAACTGATATATCTCTCTTCTTGGAGCAGTCTACACAAATCGAGCAAGAAGAGGAAGAAGACAGTGATGAAGAAGAAACGAGTGACTATGAAGAATTTGATGTTGAATGATGATGTAATTTTCTTGCTGTTAAAATTTTCATTAAATTTAAATAAAAAAAAAATTTCATCAATAAAATAGTGTCCCATTACATTCCCTCGATCAAAATATATTGTGGAGTATTCCTACTGGGGGAAACCACGTTAAAAAAATCTGGTGTGACTGGCGCACAGCACACAACTTTCTCTTACCTTCGGTAATCGAAAGTTGTGTACTGTGCTTGTCACACCAGATTTTTTGTGTCGACATGTATTTAGTTTCCGACAGTACGATACATTCGATTTTCAAGATGTAAAATTTATAAGTATGGGAAAATATTTATATTTTGATACCATGGCAACCATTTCTCCTATCTTTTCTATGGAGTACAAGAGTAAAGTGGTCTTCAGAAGATTTCAATCACAAAATGAGAATATACATTTTATAGAGAATCTAAAAAATAATTGATTTTTGAATTTAAAAAAAAAATCGTTGGAGCAAATTTTGAGAAAATCGAAAAAAACTGAAAAAGTGAATCAGTAAAGTACTAGTACTCTTTGGTCGATTTTGTTCAAAAGCTTCGTGTCACGTCCCATGGGGGTGCCTAACTTAAATATAAAATTTCAACTTCCTAGCTCTTTTCGTTCTTGAGATATTTTGTTCACAGACACACAGACAGACACACAGACAGACCATGTCGCGAAAACCACTTTTTTGGATTCAGGGGACCTCAAAACGTGAAGATCCATCAAAATCTCGACATCGAATTTTTGACATGAATCCAATACTTTCTCTCTATATATATATTACATATATACATAGGTAAGAGAAAGTAAAAAAAGCGCCGTGTACACTACCTCAGAGGTGGTGCGGAAATGTGTGCATATAGTCGAAAGTACGACTTTTCTGCGCTCTAAAGTCACGATATCTCGAAAGCGATGCTTTGTAGAAGAAAAAGTGTTGAGATATTTTTTGTAGACAATTTTACGATCTACAAACTTTGTCTAAACCATTTTTCGATAGCTCTCGTTGTTTCAGAGATATACGCAAAAAACGCAAATTTGTGACCTTTGACCTCGAATAAAAAACAACGCACAAGCGGGATCGATGGGGACTTTTGACATATCATTTGTAATGACGTATTCAAGACCTGCACAAAAATCCAGCTTGTTGGGAATTAATGCAAACTGGAATCATAATTTAGTCTATTTTGACTGGACTATTATATAAATTCTGAAAATTGTAAACTTTTCAAATATATTGTATATGCAAAGATAAGTGCCTTGCTCTGGAGACATGAGTGACCAATAAATTTGCATTTATTAAATCCACTCGCTGCTTAGTGTTTTGCGCCGTAGAAACTTTGAAGGTTTGTTTCTATTTGTCCTCCGGGAGTCGATTCGTTAAGGGTTGTTACACTCTGAAGGAGGAGTTCCGGTGCCGGGCCTGATTTTACAAACAGGTGCTCTCTGACTTGCTATTTATCATTCGAGTAAAAACTAGAAGCAAACAACTTGTTTTGCAAATGTGGCTCGTTAATTTTATAACATCTTCAAAATAATAGAGAACATATATAACTATAGGTATAGCGGATCTTCGGGTAGGCGGCACCGAGGAACTAGCATGTGGAACGTCCATCGAATACCAACGTCACAAAAAATCCTCTAAATGACCTCAGAGAGATAATAAACAAACAAAAAAAAAAACTATTGAATTATATTAAATGTTAAAACACCTATGAACGTCAAAATTTGAATATTTGATTTTTTTTGGAATTTCAAATAGAGATGCATGTTTTGGATACATTTATCATCCAGAACCGGGATTTTAGCACACATTTCTACGACATTTCCTAATCATTATTTATCTTCATTCATATGTCGCTCTGATTAATATTAATATAAATTTATATTTCTCTAAATTTGATTATATTCGTAATGGTAAATAAAAACAAAGTCGAGGAGAGAAAATAAATTGGTTGTTAAATTAGCCAATGAATTTGTTATTTTTCAACATTCCGAATGCAAAGATAGAGAGAGAGCCAATAAGAAAACTTCCTTTACTTCCACCTAAAGTTGACGTGATACAATTTATTATTCCATTAAGTGCGACATTGTAAATTGAATTAATCACATCGAAGTCTACCTATCTAGAAACCCAAGGGTCACAAAGTGTCAACAAGCTGACTTCACCGTTAATTCAGTATAGTATATGCAAAATCACCCGGAGGGGTGAAATGGATTTGGTTTAATTACAAATGAAGGAATTAGGAATTTATTAAAAAATGAGTGAATTTATCATTTTCCGGAGGGAGTAACAGAAAAAATAGGAAATTAAAATTAATTAAAAGCTAAGAAAAATAGATTAGAATAGAATTTTGAAAATAATATCGTCAACAAAAAACGTTCGATCAGAAAAATTAAAAGCAAATTTGATTTTGAAATCCAAACTCGTCCTTTGTTAAGTTGCACAAAAATCTAATGATTAAGGAATTGAATAAATATAAATTTTTATTTATGGTATTTTCCTGTACCCGCCGACCCCGCACCGCGGGAATAATAAGGGCGAGGACAGAAGAAGAAGGTATTTTTTCTGTAGACTTTTCGAGGAAAGGAGAAATCAAGCCGTAAAACATATTGGGGACAGATCCAGAAGACATTTTGGAAAAGAATTTTTTCAAAGAATGTTTGCAAAATTTGTGAAAATTTTATAAAAAAAAACATAATTTGATTTGAATAAAAAGACCATAAAATCAAGGAGAGATAAAGATCAATTTTATAAGATTTGACATGACATTTAAATAATTACCTAATTAAAAAAAAAAGACATTAAAAATTTTTTATTTTCCCAAAAGAAAAAATTTGATGTGGATCACCTAACCACTTTCCCGAGTGATCCATGCCTAAAACTAATACAAAATTCCATAATTTTACTGGACAGTACACTGGACATACGTAGTTAAACGTTTCAATTTCAAAGTTTTATTTAAATAGGTATCTTTATTTAAGTCATTTGGATACCAAATTATTTATTTACACATCTTAATTCGTGATTTCAAATTAAATCTTCTATATATTTTACTTTTAAGAGTAATTAATTAAACTTTTATTTATTTATCTTTATAGATTTGAATGACGGTTATATAGCAGAATCAAATTTAGATAGCTGCAATTTGCAAAATGCTCATGTAATTTATTATATAATGTTAGCTTGTGATAAATGATCCGAGTGGAAATGCTTAATGGGACCTGGTTTGCCATTGGTCAAAGTAGAGTGAAGTTTCGTGGTTTAATTGCAGCCAAGTGTAACATTCTAGGGTGCAAAGTCTGAAGGGGACAAAAGAGGGTTCGGGGATCTTGAGGGGCCCGCCCTTACCTGGAGTCCCACCGCCGGATTAATCAAACCTGAAGACACTTCGTTCCCACCCATGGGGGTGTAATTACGGGTTATTTGACGGCAAATTCATCAGCCCTTTACCCGCCCTTAAGATGAAGACAGACTCCTTTTCAGCAAATAACTCTCCTTATCATTAAATCAATGAAATAAGATCTACTTATCATATATTTAAATGAACTCTGCTCTAATGTGCTTAAGACTTAATTTTTAATAATTAATTCTGAGGGTGAGATTTTAATTAAAAAGTATTATAACAGGTAGCGGAAAAATTACAAATAATTCAATTTGTAAAATTCTTATGATATTAAGAATTGAACTACTTTCAAATTCCTCTGACTCACAGAGGTTTCGCTTCTTCTACTAGGGATCAGTTTCAAGAGCTGAAATTATATTGAATATCAATTAATTTATTAAATATCAACGGTGTCTAAATGGCCTCAAATGGCGAAAAATAAATTAAATAAATTTAAAAAAAATACATTTAACTTGTAAGCATCTTTATTTCTTATCTACTATTCCTTCTGTTTTATAGCCTATACCTTTCTATTAATAACAAGACAATTATGCAGAGCATGGGGTAGTTAAATGAATAGCGACTTCAAAATATCTCTTGGGAGATTTAATATACTGGTCCGAGTAAATCGGAAAATTCATTAATGACAAAGAAGAAACAACTAATTTCTGCAAGATTGATACATATACTCTGTCTAATGGCTAAAATTAGAAACAATCTGTTTATAAACCACTCCTTGGCCAGAGGAATAAATAAAAAGGAATAATTCATAATGTACTTTAGATCAAAAATCAATTTTTTTTAAATTATATAAATAGTAAAAGGAAAAAAGAAAGAGAGAAATTATTTGAACAAGAGCGACGTTTCGATATTAGTTTGACATCATCTTTAGTTGAAATTATCGACCTTTCTAAAACATTTTTTTATCGATTGATCCAAAAGATGGTTCTAAATTAGAACCTGAACTTTACTCTTTTTTAAATAAATAATTTTGGCCTGAACACTGATTATCCATTAAAATTCCATCTTATAAAACAATCTATATATTAATAGAAATCGGAATTTTCGGATGTTTAATAGCCTATATTTCGACACAGCTCCTATCAAGAGCGGATACGGGGGGGGGGGAATGGGGTAATTACCCCTTCCCCTCCCGGGGAGGGTAAATAGGGTAATTCCCCTCCCCCGAGATTTTAGAAAAATATTTTTATTTGAAATTAAATATTATTTTTAATATAAAATTTTAGAAATTAATAGTCTACTTAAAAATTTGATTTGTAGGTCTATAAGCTTATATTATTTTTGTAATATTGCGATCGTGTCAAAAATTCGATGACGAGAAGACTTAATTAAAAGAATATTTAAATTAGAGGACTACAATCATATTTACCTTTTTTTTTTTTTTTTTTTTTTTCAAATCATTGAAGATTTTTTGTCTTCAAATTTTTCACACTCGCATATAGGCCTATTCTAAACAATAAAAAAGTTATTTTCATTCACTACAAAAAAAAAAGTATGTAGTAAAGGGAAATAACATAAAAAGAAAAAACAGCAAGGCTTTAAACCCCGTCTCCACCATCAGATCGGTGGAGCCCTCGGGTTCCTAGCCTCAAGGATTGCAATTTTGATCCTCCAGGCTATTCCTGGAGAAAATGCAACCCTTCCCTGACTCGCTTTGCTCATAGAGCCACTTCAAACCCAACCTCAAAGATACAAAAACATATCAGACTGAAATGAGTCAACAGAAGACGTTTTTCGCAAAACACAAGAACACTTGGAACCTGGGTCTCAATTTTTCAATCAGATCTGACCGCATCTCCTTATGAATTGTTCATGGAATAAATCAACGAGGATATCGCTCATTTTAGCTCTCTGTTGGATCCTAAATTAAAAACAAGCAAGGGTTACTAGCAAAACGAAGTCGCTAAGGATTAGAGAGAAGGCACCTAAGTAGCTAATAACAACAACGAATCTCCAACAAAGGCCTAAAATGAAAGATATTTCCGTTAATTCATCCACTATTTGATTCACGAGAAGTAGCTGCAGGTTCAAAAATAAAAATCCATTCTCGTTGGCATGGTGCACCATCCTCCCTCTATATATAAATTATTAAACTATAGTTAAGGTGTGAAAATAAATTTTCTAATTAAATATCGAAAAGTGAATACATTTAAGATTGTATTCGTTTAGAAATCACACCTTAAATCCTGGGTACCAAGTTGATGATGAATCCTTCAGTTGCAGAGACTCGATCGATTGTAGGGAGAAATTTTAATTTAATTTTTATGAGAATTTTGAAAAAATTATATTAAATTTTTAGAAATTTTTTAAAATTAAAGAAATTATATATAATTAAGAAATTAAAATTTTAAATTCAAATTCAATGATTAAATTTAAAATTATCTTGAATTTATTTATTAAATCGAATTTATAGTAAAATTTTTTATTAAAAGAAAAAATTTTACTATTGATTTATTAGTTGATTCAAAAAAAGGCCTAATTCTATTTTGGATGAGCTGAAAAAAATGCATCTTAAAAAAACTAATCTAACCCCTTTTATATTGTTGCACCATGCAAAATATTACCTTTTCGGATTCTCGAAGATCTATTTCATGAGGATGAAGGTCACTCAAAGCTTCGCAGCTCGAATCGCAAAGGCACTGAAGGACACTGAGACAAAACCTGCAAAAGAAAATATTTTTAAGAATCACTTCTCACTTTTTTAATCAAACGATAAAAAAAATAATCTATTTTATCAAAAAGTATGAAATTAAAGAAAACTTTTTTGTGTTTTTTGGAAAATATCAGACTAATAAATTTTGACTTTCTCTTGTCTATATAAAAACACAAAAAATCTAGTGTGACAAACACAGAACACAACTTTCAATTAGTGAAGATAAGAAAAAGTTGTGTGTTGTGCGACCAGTCACACCTGATTTTTTATATTGGAAATAAATATGAGTAATATTTTTTTTCCACTTCCATTTATTTTGCAATGAGAACACTTCAACAATTTCAACAAAATTACTGAAATCTATTTAGATCAAATTAAGACATCCTGAATTTGTAAGAAGGAATCTCTATTCATTTGACACAGATGTTTTAAATTATAAAAATCTAATGTAGCTAAATGAATAAAAAAAAAAATTATTTCCTCAATAAAATAAAATATAAAAAAAAAATCTCGACATCGAATTTTTGACATGATCGCAATACTTTCTCATTATATGTTACATTTATAAGTAAAAGAAAGTAAAAAATTTATATAATCCTCTCCAGTAAAATTTTAATAGAATTATATTAATACTTTTTCAAACATCACAATTAGCCTTCGGGCTTGGTGTAGTGGCAAGCGTGCTGGCCTTTTATACCAAGGGTCGTGGGTTCGGGTCCCAAGCAGTCCGATGATTTTATTTATGACATTTGGATTCCAAGTGGCTTAAATAAAAATGCCTAGACCCCAAATATTTATATATTATTAAATACGAGTTATCGTTTAAGCCTTAAATGGCCTCAGTTGCTGAAAAGACTGTGTGAGTGGGGAAAAAGAGTGAGTGTTTTTTACTTAAAAAAAAAAAAAAAAAAAAAAACATTATAATTAAAAAAATTCAAATCCGAATTGAGGTTAATTTTATATCGAAAAAGATGCGGTAACTCACCCCTGTAATATTCTAAGTGGAGTAATCATATCTTACTTTTCTACCTAATGAAAAAAATTCAATCAAAATTCGGCAAGGGATTCTATGGTTCCTGTGTTATTATTATCTGTTTATGGGAGTTTCGAAATCTCAGAAATTAATTCCGCCCCAGGGATAAGAAATTTTAGAATGACGTTAAAATGTTTCTATACCAATATCGAATATAAATTTTAACTCAAACGGAATGCACTCATTTTTCAATAAAATAATTTTAAAAAAAAATCTGGTGTGACTGGCGCACAGCACACAACTTTCTCTTACCTTCGGTAATCGAAAGTTGTGTTCTGTGCTTGTCACACCAGATTTTTTGTGTCGACATATATTTAGTTTCTGACAGTACGGAACATATGAATTCAGATGTAAAATTTATAAGTATGGGAAAATATTTATATTTGATTACCATGGCAACCATTTCTCCTATCTTCCCTATGAAATACAAGAGTAAAGTGGTCTTCAGAAGATTTCAATTGCAAAATGAGAATATACATTTTAAAGAGAATCTAAAAATTAATTGATTTTTGAATTAAAAAAAAAAAATCGTTGGAGCAAATTTTGAGAAAATCGAAAAAAAAACTGAAAAAGTACGTACATCAGTAAAGTACTAGTACTCTTCGGTCGATTTTGATTAAAAGCTTAATTTCACGCCCTAGGAGGGAGCTTAACTTAAATATAAAATTTCAACCTCCTAGCTCAATTCCTTCATTCTTAAAATTGAACACACACAGACAGACACACACAAACACTCACAGACAGACCATGTCGCGAAAACCACTTTTTTGGATTCGGGGGACCTCAAAACGTGAAGATCCATCAAAATCTCGACATCGAATTTTTGACATGAATCCAATACTTTCTCTCTATATATATATTACACATATACATAGGTAAGAGAAAGTAAAAAACAATATCTTTGTGCATTAAAGGGGATGGGGCATTAACCCCCCTGGTTAAGAAAATGCGAGCCTTCATCGCGAAATTACTCTCAAAATAATTTGAATAAATTAATATATAATTATTTTAATTTTTATTTATTTTGAAGTTATTTTATTTTAATTTTCAACCCTTAATCCACCCCTGTGCAAAAATATATTAAGGAAATATGATTAACCGTATAAAATGAATATATTGGTAAATGACTTATGGAAATAAAATAGTGTAGGCTATTAAATTTTTTTCAATGATACGTACACTCCCCCTCCCTCTTCCATTAGCTTATATTCTCCCTCTACCCTTAGTGTAATACAAAATATTTAATTTCATATTGAAAAGAATTGTCTTTTGCATTCAAATTATTTGTTTTTATCATTTATTTTTTCTTCGAAAAAATGCATCTTACTTACTTTTAATAAGACACTCAAGAGGGTGTGTTGGCTGACTACGTGGTCAGGGTGAGTTACACTATATTATTTATTCACTTTGATTCACTTAAAACACAACACAAAAAGAGAGCAAGCAGTTTAGCGCCTGCAACCCGGCCACACACTCGACTGAACGAGACTTGTCTTTCTCTCTTTGTTTTGAAATAAAATAGATCAAAATAACAATTCCCTTTTTATTAAAAAGAAAACAAACACCTTTTACTTTAATCTAACTATATTTAGAGCTGGAAAATAATGTCAACAAGTGATTTAGAATATTCATAGGTCTTTCTTAAATAATCAACCTTCCATCACCCCTAATCAACCCTTAATGTAATACAATAATAATTAACGCTATTTTTTTTAAATGTTTTCTATTTATTTGATTTCAATTTAGCTAAAATAAATTAAAAAAAATTTTTTTTTTAATATAACCGGAGCCCTCGGGCTTGGCGTAGTTAGTCTTCTATACCGAACGTCGCGGGTTCGAACCCAGGCAGCCCGATGATTTTATTTAAGCCATTTGTATACCAAATGGCTTAAATAGAAATGCCTGGACCCCCAATGGATGTTATAAATACCAACGGTTATCGTAAAAAGTCTTATATGGCTTGAGTTGCCGAGGTGTGTGAGTGTTGAGTGTGAATGAGAAAAAAGTGTGAGTTTAAAAAAAAAAAAAAATTTCAACCCCTAATCCAATTTCATTAAATAAAATAATTAAAAATGCTATTTTTTTAAAGTTGAAAAAAATATTTTTCTTAGAAATTAAATTTTGTTTTTAATAAAATTTTAAATATTAATAGGCCTGCTTAAAAATTTGATTTGTATATATATTTTTCTATTTTCTCTTACCTATTATGTATATATAATATTGCGTCAAAAATTCAATGACGTGGATGTTGATGGAAATACTAGTTTTGAGGTTCCCTGATTCCAACTAAAAAAGTTGATCCCTCAAAATGATATGTAGCGATGATTGTTCAAATCTATGGTAAACAAATGATAAGAGAATTGAGTGCTGTGCGACTATTCACACCAAACCCCCCCCCCCCGAAAAACTCCCCTTAACCAGACTTAGGCTCCAACAGGGCCTATATGAGTAAAATTACAATTTAGTTAATTAAAGTTGTTTATAATCTAGTCTCTAATTCCGTTAATTAGATCAACTTCAAAAACAAATTAACAAGAGCCCGCATAATTGTTTCAAAGCATTTTAATCAAAGCGTTATCATTGATTTTCGTACTAAATAATTTCAGATCAAGTTCGATTTATTCATTTCTTACTTTTTTTTTTATTATAACTAAATATTGATTTAATAAAAAATATTAAGATTCTAAGGATATACTTTATAAGGGTGGGTGGATAATTACAACCCAGAAAAAAGATAAAAATAATTTATATAATTCCTTTTATAAAGAGCTTTATACTTTATTTTGATTATTAATACTAGACTTTGTCGGTTTTCAAAACAGGTTTTTAAGAGAAAATTATGAAATTCAAAAACATTTTTTTTACTTTCTCTTACCTCTATATATGTCAATATATATATAGAGAGAAAGTATTGGATTCATGTCAAAAATTCGATGTCGAGATTTTGATGGATATACACGTTTTGAAATCCCTTGAATCCAAAAAAGTGGTTTTCGCGACATGGTCTGTCTGTGAGTCTGTGTGTATTTTAAGCATGAAGGAAGGAAATAAGCTATTACGCTGAAATTGTATATTTAAGTTAGACACCTCCCTGGAGCGTGAAAATAAGCTTTTAATCAAAATCGGCCAAAGAGTACTAGTACTTTACAGATGTAACAAAATATAAATATTTTTCCATTCTTATAAATTTTACAACTTAAAATTCGAATGTATTTTCGGAAACTAGTTAGGATAATTCGATTATTCAAAGTTTATTTAATTTATCACGAATGTGTTTATTACAGCTTTTGTGGTTTGAAATATTATTATTAGAGGAAATTTTAATCATAGACCACATTTTTGTATTAAATATTTATTAAAATTATAAATACTGTACAACGTTTCGACTGCTTGTACAGTATTTATAATTTTAATAAATATTTAATACAAAAATGTGGTCTATGATTAAAAATTCCTCTAATAATTTAATTAATTTTTTGAACAAAATTAAAAATTTCTATTAGAAGTTTTAAATATGTAATTTTTAACCGAGCAAATTTAAAAAGGGTTTCATAGAAATGTTCAAAACCGAAAAACCTAATTTACACAAAATTTTTTATTTCCAATAGAAAATAAGTCACGAATCGGTCTTTGTTGTAAATTGTAAAATTATATCAAGATTTAAAAACAATCCTTGCCTTTTAAAACTTCATTAAAAAAAAAAAGCTTTCTTATTTATGTCTTAGTTATTAAAAAACATTCGTCAGCATCTAAATCATTTTTTTTTTTTTTTTTGAAAAACGAAGCAATAAGAAACAGAGTTTGCTAGCTTTTTCTTTCTTTTATGATATCTTTTTCCCTTGGACATGTCTTTTTTTTCTAATTTTATTTTGAACTTAAACTGACTCAATTTCAACTTTTGACGACATAAACCTTTAAACTACACCCACATTGATCTCATACTAGAAACCAATTGATTATAAGACAAGAAAAAAAGTATATTTGTTTTTAAACAATGTCAGCGAACAAGAAAAGGCAGTCAATCTTAAAAATAAATTTACATTCATATAAACTAAATATTTTTATCGTTTTGTTTTTATGTTCACTATGCATATGCCATGTACTGTATATATAAAAATATAAAATAAGGAAGAAATATTTTTATAGGATGTATTCTATTTATGCATACTTTTTTAATCTATTTAAGGCCATTTAGACTTCGCTCTTATGAATGGTAGCCAATCCAATTGAAAGAAATTTTTTCATGTAGAACAGGATGCCAGCCCTTGACCTCTAGCACCAGAAGCTAAATCTTAACCTTTGAATTTTCATCTAGGCAAAACAAAATTCAGTAGAGAAGTCTTACAAATTTGAAAAAAAAAATTATTTTGTGTAGATTTTGCCCTTTGAGACAATCAAAATATGATCAGAAAAGATATTTGGATATCAAATGGCTTAAATAAGTATGCCTGGACCCCAATGTATATATATTCATAATAACGGTTATAGTATAAAGTCTTATATGGCCTAAGTTCCCGAAAAGACTGTGTGTATGTCTGTACATATATAATACACTATTTATTTTATTATAATAATAATAATATAATCAACTTTTTTTAATCTGAGTTCTTTACTTAACTATGAATTTTCATTAATTCATTAATATATTCTTAATTTGAATTAGTAAATTCTTTTATTCTTGTTTTTATAATAAAAAACTTTTAAAAAAGTTTACTTTAAGTTGAGATATTAAAAAAAAGTTTTTTTTTTTTTAGAAAGAGGAAAAAAAAATTTCATTAAGTGTTTCATTTACTCTTTTACTGGCAGCTTAAGACCCCAACTGTGAAGAATTTTCATATAGATTCCTTAGGCTGTTAAAGAAAAAATAAAATGGATTTTTTACTTTCTCTTACCTATGTATATATGTAATATATATATAGAGAGAAAGTATTGGATTCATGTCAAAAATTCGATGTCGAGATTTTGATGGATCTTCACGTTTTGAGGTCCCCTGAATCCAAAAAAAGTGGTTTTCGCGACATGGTCTGTCTGTCTGTCTGTCTGTCTGTGTGTGTGTGTCTGTGTGTCTGTGAACAAAATATCTCAAGAACGAAAAGAGCCAGGAGGTTGAAATTTTATATTTAAGTTAGGCACCCCCATGGGACGTGACACGAAGCTTTTGAACAAAACCGACCAAAAAGTACTAGCACTTTACTGATTCACTTTTTCAGTTTTTTTCGATTTTCTCAAAATTTGCTCCAACGATTTTTTTTAAAATTCAAAAATCAATTATTTTTTAGATTCTCTATAAAATGTATATTCTCATTTTGTGATTGAAATCTTCTGAAGACCACTTTACTCGTGTACTCCATAGAAAAGATAAGAGAATTGGTTGCCATGGTATCAAAATATAAATATTTTCCCATACTTATAAATTTTACATCTTGAATTCAATTGTACCCTACTGTCGGAAACTAAATACATGTCGACACAAAAAATCTGGTGTGACAAGCACAGTACACAACTTTCGATTACCGAAGGTAAGAGAAAGTTGTGTGCTGTGCGCCAGTCACACCAGATTTTTTTTAAATAATACAAATAAGCAATCATGAAAAATATAGTATAGAAAAAAAACTCGTTCTTTAAATAGCAATTTGAATAACTCCTTGAGTCAGGTAGTCCGGTTAAAATTTATATTAATTGGATATCATAACCAAAAAACTACTTTGTATTATAAATTAATTAATAATAAATATTATCGGAAAAATGTTAGACGTGTTATCTATAAAAAAAATTTAAGAATTTAATTCCTTCAATGATGAATCTTAATTTCCTAGCGAAACCTAATTCGACAAGAGTGTTGGAATTCTAGATTGTTCCGGGCCGGATATTCACCTTCCCGTTAAAGCTTTTAATCAAACATCGAAGCCAATATCAACGTTTTCCAAGAATTTATTCATTTTGTGTTCCACTTTTATTAGATAACTCAAAGAGTTTGTAACTAAACAAAATACTTAACACAAAATTCATTATTAATGAAAATAAACGCCTGTCTATATCTTAAATCACAGATTCACTTCCTATTTGGTTGTTCCTGGAAGACAAATCCGAATGAAAACCAACTACTAAGGGTTGCCTCCAAGACCCTTTGTTTTCCTCCCAGTGTTTATATATTCGTTTGAATAAATGTGTCGGAGGATAGTTATGTATATGTGTACTGTACCGTTCATCTAGAAGGGTAATATTCACACGGGCATGTCCAAGAATATTGAAGGAAACAGACAGACGAGGTAAATATTGACAAGAAGCAAATACCGTGTTAGAACTGACCACTCGGACTTAAAGCATAGACTTCTACTTTTTATTAAAATAAAAGTAAAACTTTTTTATATCAATAAATACTATATATCATAAATGCAAACAACATAACGTCTAAGTTTATAGTTCAAAATTTTGATTTTGTTTTTATCTACTTTTTCATATTTGTAAAAAACTCTAAAAAAAATTTAAATTAGCATTTTTTCTACAAATCTACAGTATTTCAAAGTCTTGGATCATTAATATTTATTAATTAACGTTTAAGAAAAGTTATACTTTATTTTGGGTCGCTAGAAATGTAAAAAGATCGTGAGCGGATCTTGCTTTTTTTTTTTTTTTTTTTTTTAATAAAAACATTCACACTTTTTCTCATTCACACTCACATTCACACACACTTCATACAGTCTTTTCGGCAACTCAGGCCATTTAAGACTTTGACGATAACCGTTGTAGAGAATATATCTATTGTGGGGTCAGGCATTTCTATTTAAGCCATCTGGTATCCAAATGGCTTAAATAAAATCATCGGACTGCCTGGTCCGAACCCGCGACGTTTGGTATAGGAGGCGTGCTACCTACTACGCCAAACCCGGGGCCTTCATTTGATAAGATGAAGACTGTTATTTAGAAAGCAGAAGAAATGTCAGTCTTAATTGTTATTTGAAAGCAGAAGAAATGTCAGTCTTAATTCGGGTAACTAGTGGCTGCCATTTACGTTCTAGTCAGATATATGTCTCTAAATATAAAACTGTTTAATTTTTAATACAAATAAATTGTCAATTACATTAATATTTGTGATGTTCCGTAATTACCTTATGGAAATCGTGTGTAGTTTTTAATATTTGTCAAAATTTATGAATGTTCGACCAAAATTGTATTGAACTTGAAACTATTTGTATATTCAACGTTCTTTTATTCAATCACAGCACTTTGGCTTTCAACTTTTGTAGCTGGCTTTTAGACAGATCCATTTTTTTAAAAGAATCCATGTCCGAACATGGTGATCTCTCAACCGAGGATAGATGCGAATATTTCGTGCTTGGTTTCATGATCAGTCGCCTGTTGTTGTTTTATAGATATGTGTGATATAGAAACGGTGAGATGTGAGAATTTTTGGCTTTTCGCATACCAATACATCCTCTTCAGCACCTTTTTTTCCCCTCTCATTCCTTCTTCTGCTTCCAATCGATCCTGTCAAATCGACCAGCAAGCTTTGCACTGGTGACGTCACTCCGTGCGGAAGCCTGCCATTTCCAGAACGGAAACTACCTCGCAAAAGTACGTCCCTCTCTAAATATATGTTATTCCGAAAATCCACAATATTGATTGATTCATGGATGAAAAGAGAGGCTTAGCACATCCGAGTTTGTCTAATTCCCCTCTCTCCAAGAGATTTCAATTCGCTATCATTAGCTAAAACAGCACAATTTAGCAAAAAAAAATTTCATATAGACTCAAATTTCAAACTCCATTAGTTTAGAAATGATTGATCGGTTTTGAAAACGTTTTCATTTATATGTCATAAAAATCTCTCATTTTATTTTTCTCAAGGTAATCATTTTTTAAGATTAAAATACTGATGACTAAATCACTAGAACAATAATAAAACTATAGACAGGAGAAGGAGCAGGTGCAGCCAAAAAATAAGTCTCCGATTTAATACAATTTAGTGAAACGTTTCGGGTGAATTTTATCCACCCGTCGATAAAATTCACCCGAAACGTTTCACTAAATTGTATTAAATCGGAGACTTATTTTTTGGCTGCACTTGCTTCTTCTCCTGTCTATAAAAAAAACAGCCACTGACTTCATTGATTTAATAATAAAACTAACTAGGCCTCCCCATTTCGGGGGGGGGGATAGGCCTATATATAGAAAGTAGAAGGTCATTGAATATTTGTTAATGAAGACTGATGGAAGGCGGTAAAATTTTATAATATTAAGATAATCAACATTTGCGGTAGACTACATATAAAACTGTCCTGAGGAAGCCTAATCATAAAAAAGATTTTTTTATTGTCTTTTATTAGCTGCTTTCCAAACACCCTCTCCATTCCTACTTCCGATTATCAAAATTAACTATAACATAGAGATGAAGATATGGCACAGTCTAGAGGTTTTTTTTTTTTTTTTGTGCGCCCCCCTCTTTTAAAAAAAAAAAAACGGGCCCCCATTATATATATATATTTTATATTTTTTTTAAATTTTTTTTTTTTTTTTTTAAAAATCCCCGCCCCATTCCCACCACCCCCCCGCCCCCCCCAGGGGCCGCGCCCCCGGGGTGGGGAACCATGGTCTAGAGGATGAAGATAAATTAAAATCTGGAGATGATTTTCAGGCCAAATTATTTGGATTATCTCCTCTCGCTATGAGTCGACGTTTCGGAGTCCAAATGACTCCTTATTCAGAGCCATGCGGGTTTAATTTAGTCATAAAAAATTAAAGACATATTTGATTCTTAAGCCCGCATGGTCCTGAAGAAGGAGTCGTTTGGACTCCGAAACGTTGACTCATAGCGGAAGGAGATATTCCAAATAAATTGCCCTGAAAATCATCTCCAGATTTGTATTCATCTTCATCCGTCTCAATATAACATAGAGCACAAAATTTCGATAATTCTCTTCACAATTGGTCGCGTAATATGTAATTATTTGCATTGCTATTTTTATACATAGGCTATTGTATAATACTGACTTACGAACAGACAACAACTCTATTTGCTAAAAAACTCCTAGGCAACTGAAGATGGCATAATAAAATTGGTGAAAACGTTTTGCAAAAAAGGAGTTTGATTTAATAGATGCTCCCTACCTGGCTGCATTCCTCGTGATCCCTATTATTAATTTATTTAAATACTTCAATACATCAATACCGAGGACTACAGGGGGGGCGTTCTACACGTTGATTGCTGGGGATCACCAATCCCTAGCTTTCGCCGCGCTTGGCATTGTTTAACTGCAACGATTGTGATGACTGTTGTTATTCTCTGTTGCTAGGCCCCCAATAAAATCATGGAACATATATCACTTACAAGTTTGTGTAAAAAGTCCCAATAATAATGTGTGACTACATTTCATAGAGGAATTCATAACTTTGAGTTAACGATATTTAAATAATGTGTACTTGATTATAAGTGAATAATATTAATAAGACTTGCAGATTAGATTCAAGCCCTTTTTATCAGACTAATCATTATTTCTCACAAAAAAAAATCCGCTTTGGGGAATTCCAAAAAAGAACATGGAAATCGAATCCGATTTTATTTATCCCGTTTTATATATGGCAATGACACTTGCATGTAGGAAAAGGCGCAAAGCAACTGCAATAAAAAAAAGGCATAACACGATTATGTATAGAGATAAATTAAATCCATGCAATGCATTTTTTTAAATCATCAATCATAGAGGTTTAAAAAAATGGGCAACCCTTCGAATAATATGCCTTTAGGGATAATTCAAATTAACGAGCGAACAAGAAGAGCGATTTTCCCAAATTGTCTCTTCAGAGAGACGAAACGACATAGATTCCCATTTAAACACACGTGCATCGGAAATTGCCTGGTTGTCAATGTAAATTGGCCCTTGAGTCTCTCTCCAATCCTATTGGACTTTTTTTTTGCTCATTTACTCATGGACATAATTTTCAATCTTAAGTTGGGCGTTTGGTTATAATTTGATCATATCGTTCAGATGGAGGGGAGAAATATAAAATTATTTATGAAACTCTTCAGTGTTGCCAGATTGAATTGAGAAAAAGGGGATTGCAGAGCCAAAAAAAATCTGGTGTGACTGGTCGCACAGCACCAAACTTTCTCTTTCCTTCGTTAATCGAAGTTGTTTTCTGTGCTTGTCACGCCAGATTTTTTTTGTGTCGAGATATATTTAGTTTCCACCGAAATAATTTTTTTTTTTTTTAAACATTCCCACTTTTTTCTCATTCACACTCACACACACATTCACACAGTCTTTTCGGCAACTTAGGCCATATAAGACTGACGATAACCGTTGTAATTAATATATCAATTTGGGGTTCAGGCATTTCTATTTAAGCCATCTGGCACCGAAATAATAAAATTCAATATATAAAAATCTGGTGTGACTGGCGCACAGCACACAACTTTCTCTTACCTTCGGTAATCGAAAGTTGTGTACTGTGCTTGTCACACCAGATTTTTTGTGTCGACATGTATTTAGTTTCCGACAGTAGGGTACAATTTAATTCAAGATGTAAAATTTATAAGTATGGGAAAATATTTATATTTTGATACCATGGCATGGACATTTGATACCATTTCTCCTATCTTTTCTATGGAGTACAAGAGTAAAGTGGTCTTCAGAAGATTTCAATCACAAAATGAGAATATACATTTTATAGGGAATCTAAAAAATAATTGAATTTTGAATTTTAAAAAAAATCGTTGGAGCAAATTTTGAGAAAATCGAAAAAAACTGAAAAAGTGAATCAGTAAAGTACTAGTACTTTTTGGTCGATTTTGTTCAAAAGCTTCGTGTCACGTCCCATGGGGGTGCCTTACTTAAATATAAAATTTCAACCTCCTGGCTCTTTTCGTTCTTGAGATATTTTGTTCACAGACACACAGACACACACACAGACACACACACAGACACACAGACAGACCATGTCGCGAAAACCACTTTTTTGGATTCAGGGGACCTCAAAACGTGAAGATCCATCAAAATCTCGACATCGAATTTTTGACATGAATCCAATACTTTCTCTCTCTATATATATTAACATATATATAGAGGTAAGAGAAAAGTAAAATTTATAAACATTGGGAAATATTTATATTTTGTTACCATGACTGTCCTATGAAGTACAAGAGTAAAGTGTGCCCCCATACAATTTTGAGAGCAAAATGAGAATATACATGTAAAAGAGCATCTAAAAAATAATTGATTTTTGAATTTTAATCAAAATCGTTGGAGCGAATTTTGAGAAAATCGAAAAAACTGAAAAAGCACATCAGTAAAGTAGTAGTACTTTTTAAAAGTTTATTTTCACGCTCCTGGAAGGTGGCTAACTTAAATATAAAATTTCAGCCTCTTTTCGTTCTTGAGATATTTTGTTCACAGACACACAGACAGACAGACAGACCATGTCGCGAAAACCACTTTTTTTTTATTCAAGGGACCTCAAAACGTGTAAATCCATCAAAATCTCGACATCCAATTTTTGACATGAATCCAATACTTTTTTTCTCTATATATTAACATATATAAAGGTAAGGGAAAGTAAAAATTAGATAAACTTTAGAAGCACATAAAAAACACTTGCGACATGCATAAAATTTCTTTTTAAGGTAATTTTCTCACTTATATTAAATATCTAATTGAGAACAAAGATCTCATGGTTGCCAATTTGAACAATTTCTTCTTTTTTTTATCCCTAAAGAGATCCGCCATTGCTTCCTGACCTATTAGAGGCACTCTCACACGTCAATGAAACCTTTTATCTAATTCTTTCTTCAAAAGAACGTCGAGAACAAAATTAATTTGTCTTTTTGTACAATTAAAAGTTTTTCTGCAGCCTTTTCTTTGAAATCTTTTCGGTCTCGTGAAGAGGACTTGTTGCATCCCAGCGAAAAGGTGGAGTAACAGGGGCATATAATGTAAGAGGCAATTGAAGAAAAAAAGAGGAAGACATTTTTAACTAGAAAATTTCATTCAAGGAGAATAATTCATCATGTGAATGTTTTAAAAGTAGTACTAAATCTAAAAAAATCGAAAATGAAGTATTTTAATTTTTTCAACAATAAATCCATCAAAATTATGTTTATAAGATAAATTAAGAAGTTCATTTGTGAAAGCAATTATAAAAAACCAAAAAGATTTTTGACTCATTATCAAAAGATGATTTAAAGAGTTCAAAAAAATTATAAAATCCTTAAAGAAATCTACTATTTATCTACTGAAGAAATTTCAGTATAAAATTGAATTCCAAAGCCAATTGAATTTGTGTTTGATTTTATGATTACATTTGCAAAAGCAATTAGGCCTATATCCCTGCACTTAAATTTAGGATTTGTAAAAGTGTACGTTTATTGTTGGATAGGTAAATGAGAGTAAGCTTATATTAATTTTTTTTTTATCAAATGGTACACTTAAATCCAAATACTGCTGCTAAACTAAATCTTTTTTATCATACTGTAATATTCTCATTAGACGCATTTTACGAAATCTTCGAAACAAATAACTTAGTTTTTGATATGTATATTTAATTATACCTGGTAATTTACAAAATGTTTCAACGAGAACCTAAGTTGAAAGTTTAAAAAAAAAGACACACAACCTGATGACACTATTTCGATATAAAGTTTGCCAAATGTTCAGAAAAATTAAGTTTTATAATTAATTCTTCTTCAACTTATAAGTTTCAAAGACCAATTAAATCTCATAGAGTTGAGGAATAGGAACTTAATTTATATTCTTTACTAAGAAATTTTTTTCCCAAGCAAGTTTATCCATTTAATAAGTTAATCAAAAAATTCATTTTTTTTTTCTGCCCGGAAGAGATCGCTTGATTTCCCTTCAGGCAAACAAGAAGGTAAGTACTTACTGTTTGGGCTAAGTACAGAAACGCAGCCTTAATCCTTTCACCCTGATAATATTCGGCGCGCGTTTGGGAGGCAGCGAATCCCTAACTCCCTACCCTGAGCAATCCCTAGGGATGGGAATGCTTCGAGCCCCAAGGGCGATGACAGGAGGGAGGGGACGAACAACTTTCCACCAAACGACATCCTTCGGGATTTGCTATTTGCTCCAAGCTCACGAGCATAGCGTCAGAGATTATATTAAAACAAAATTGAAAAGATAACTGAATAATGATTGGAATATATTTGTTAAATCAAATATAAACAAGGATAATTAAAGAAATTGAGATTACTAATCATTACTTACTCATATAGATCTATATATTTTATGAGAGTAGTGGTAGGGAAGTGAAGATTCGGATGCACATTGCGCTAGAAGATTACTCCCACTTTACATAGTGGGACTCCCCTCCCATTGCTTTCTCTTTAGCCAACCAAAGTCAGACAACTACCAGCTAACAAGCGTTTAACCAATAACAAGAAAAGTTGGCATTAAGTAAGGAAAAGCTCCGCCCAGGCCTAAGTCCCCCTCTATCTTGCCATACATTGATAACATAGGCTATATTAGAAATTGCCGGTAAATATTAAATGGTAAAAAAAATGGGTAATACGTGAATTCTAATGTACTACCGGAAACTAAATATAGTCTATGTTGAAACAAAAATCCGGAGTAACAAGCAGAGAACATATCAAGAGGACCGTGAAACCATCACGCCAGATTTTTTTATGAGAAACCTTCCCCTTTGATTTTTGTAAATAGTAGATTTGGACAGATGATAATTACATTCTCTATTAGGCCTATACTAATAATTCATTTAATTTAGTAATTGAAATTTGAAATTGAAGATATTTCCGATGATCAAATTTTAGTCTAATTAAAATCCATTAATTCAAATTGAAATCGACGAACCAATTCGATCTACATTCTTTATTTATAATATAAAAAAAAGAAACATTTTTTACTTTCTCTTACCTATATGTATATGTTAAAATATACATACACAGTATATATAGAGAGAGAAAGATTTGGATTCGTCACAAATTCGAGATGGAATTTGATGGATATACACGTTTTGAGGTCCCCTGAATCCAAAAAAAATGTTTTTCACGACATGGTCTGTCTGTCTGGGTGTCTGGTGAAAATAAGCTTTTGATTAAAATCGGTCAAAAAGTACTAGTAGTTCAGTTTTTTCGATTTTCTCAAAATTCGCTCCAACGATTTTGATTAAAATTCAAAAATCAATTATTTTTTTAGATGCTCTTTCAAATGTATATTCTCATTTTTCTCTCAAAATTGTATGAAGCACACTTTACTCTTGTATTTCATAGAAAAGATAAGAGAAATGGTTGGTTGCCATGGTAACAAAATATACATATTTTCCAATGTTTATAAATTTTACATGTTCAATTTTTTTTTTTTTTTTTTTAATAAAAAAACATTCACACTTTTTTTTTCTCATTCACACTCACATTCACACAGTCTTTTCGGCAACTCAGACCATATAAGACTTTATACGATAACCGTTATTGAGGAATATACATATATGGGGTCCAGGTATTCTTATTTAAGCCATCTTCAATTTTAATATATCGGCGGAAACTAAATATATGTCGACACGAAAAATCTGGTGTGAAAAGCACAGAACACAACTTTCGATTACCGAAGGTTAGAAAACGTTGTGTGCTGTGCGACCAGTTACACCAAATTTTTTTTTAAAGAAAAAATTTTTTCTTGTTTAATTAGCAAATTAATGTACGTAAAGCTTAATGAGATTCCTCATTTATTTTTGCGTCATTGTGGTACTTCATTTCATAAATTACTTCTAATTATCTCACCATAAGTAAAGGAAATTTATTTTCATTGAACTTTAAACGACCGTTTTCAATCTTAACTCGTGCACTTATTAAGAATTTAATGTAAAAATGATTTTTTATAGACTTCAATATCTCATTGTGAGTTTGAACAATATAATCCTAATCCAACAGAAAGCAAAGCGGTGCATTGAAAGAGAATTTTTGATTATCAAAAAAATATATCTACACTTAATAATAAAATATTTAATACTAATATACTGTATACAGTATATGTCAATTTTCGAAATGTTTCCCTACTTTTAACAGGGATATTTAAAAAGTGACAGAAAAAGAGCCTTTTTTGTTTGTTAAATCATGGGATCTCAATCGAAAGGGCATTTTTCTGATGAAAAAACCATTTTTAATGAAAAAAAATTGTTGATAGAGATTGATGATGATTTTTTTATTCTTTTATTTATTTTTTTTACTTTCTCTTTTCGATAGAAAATAATAAATATAGTGAGAAAGCATTCTTGCCAATTAGCAGTTCATTAATTAACCACGTACCGTATATAACTTTATTGAATTTTTAATAAAAAAGACTTTCTAAAATTTAGCAGAAAATTTTGAAATTCATAAAAAATGTTTCAAAGACGTCTGCTCGGGACGGTTGCCGACAGCCTATGAAATTTAAACTTTATGTATAGAAATAATCATAGAAACTGCAAGAAAATAGCGTTGGAGGTCAACACCTCCCTCCCCCCCCCTCCTGAAGAGAGAAAATGTAATTTTTTGGTTAAATTTAAACTAGTAACCGTTGGCTCTAATTAAAAAATTATGAATAGATAAAATTAATTAAAATTAATAAAAAAAAAAAACATTAGATGATATGTTTCATTAGATTTATTGGTATAAATACCATATTTATTATTTTATTTATTTTAATATTTATGCCTATTTCGATACTTAGTGTGTCTTCAGAAGTAGTATGAACACAACTGTTAGAGCTGATTTTCAGAAAACCAAAAAAAAGAAGCTGATTTTCAGAAAACAAAAAAAAGAAGCATGCCTACATGGTCACTTGACTTAAATTTGTTTATCAAAAGTTTTTTAGTTATTGAGTTAACCCATATTTTTTGATATTTCACTTGAAATTAATTAAATTTACTGTGAAAAATCCTAAATTCAATGAAGATCTTGTTAAAATATTTACCAAAATTTCTATGAAAGAGAGAGATTTTATTGGTTTTAATTTTTCTTAGAATCCCCATTAAAAGAATCGATTCCCTATTAGCGGGAATTTTAGTTTTTTTCACAATAAATTGAATAAATGTCAAGTGAAATATCAAAAAGTTGGTTAAATAAATAAATCAAAAACGAAAAATCTCTCGGTACTCAAAATTTAAACTTAAGCTAAGAACCCATTTCGTAGTCGACTCGAGGATTTCAAATAAAATCGGCTTAAGAGTACTAGCATTTTACTAATGTAGTTTTTTAATTCTTTTTTTCTCAAAACTATCGATTATCCTCGACAACATACATACATACATACATAGTATATAGGTACTACTATGTCTAACTAAATGTATGTTTTAATTAAAATTAATAACAGATTTGTTAATAGCCACTACTTCAAAAATTAAAAATATTCCCTTTCTTAAGATTGAAACAACCCTCGAGTTAATAGTTAGCTATTTCCCTGCGGTTTCTCAGATTGTTTCTATACATATTTAAATCTCGTAGGCTGTCAGCAACCGTCCAGAGCAGATGCCTTGTATGCTCCCCACTTATGTTGCTGTCAGCTTTATTTCGTGTTGAAAGATGACAGTTGACTGAAAGCAGCTGAAGCATGTAGCTTTGGGATACAAAGGGCTGAAGTGTTTTATTTGACACTCTAATTACATCACACCTTAGAAAATTTCAAGAAAGGGGAGATGAAATTAATTTATTGCTTAATGTATTAAAAGTAATTATTAAATCATCGCTACTGGGAAAAATTTCATATAAAATGTTTAACAAATAAATTCGTATATTTTATTAAAATTGTGTCAATCTCACTTCAATTACATCAAATCAAATAAGAAAACTTATTATTTAAAATATAAAATTCCTGTTCAAATAAAATATTGAAATGGGTCAACATCAGATTTTTATATATTGTTATAAATTGGTTGCTCTTTTCTATGGCCATAAGTAATTTTTTTAAAGTTTGGTTTTCTTTGAATTTTGAAAAATTTCAATTCAAAAGTTAACTATAATGATATTAGCAGCGGGCTCCGCACCTAGCCATTTGAGTGATTTAATTATTATATTTAGGGTTACCCGGTTTCGCCGGGACAGTCCCAGTTTTATACACATATCCCAGTGTCCCGACTGGTTGTTAAATATGTCCCAGTTTTTAGATCTACACGTCATTGAGTTTCACATTTCCTATACTGACTTGAAATCTGCCGAAAAATATTCTTGTGCAACTAAATAATATATAAGTGTAATTATATAATTGGAGTTTATAATATTATTATAAGGATGACCGAGCTGGATCTCGGCGGTTTTTTCTTTTGATAAAATTGGAAAAAACTAAAAAAGTATTAGTCTATAGATCAGTAAAGACAAAACCTAGCTTAATTTCATATTGGTATTTAAAATTTGAAATAAATCAGAGCGAATTTTGGAAAAAACTAAAAATGTACATTAGTTAAGTACTTGTATTCGAAGTCTTCCAAAAACGAAATCAATTGATTTCTTCACCAGAAATAGTGATATATTTAAAATTTGAAAGAAATTGTCAAAGAGAATATTGAGAAAATTGAAAAAAAAAAACTAAAAAAGTACATTAGTAAAGTACTAGTACTCGAATTTTCACAAAGACAAAACTGTAATTTCATATTCGGGCCGAAAATAGTTATATATTTAATATTTGAAAAAAATTGTTAGAGCTGTTTTCGAGAACTGCAAATTAATTATTAATTGGCTTTAATTTTTCTAGACACTAATGCTTTCCAATGGGGAAAGCCCCTTGAATCCCTAATCTGAATCCCCGGAAAATTCTCTACATATTGAAAAAAAAAAAAAAAAAACTCCATGAAAAATATGTCTAGGGGGGGCCCCCCCCACCACCCCCCCCCCCCCCCCCCCCCCATTCTAGTATTTTCGCAGTCTATGTTTTACATTCAAACAGACTAGCTTTGTCTTTTATACAGTATAATAATAGAGATAAAATAATTTTGTGATGACTATTGTTTAAAAAAATATGTAATTTAATGGACTAAGTTTATTTAGGACTAATTATGCGCCAGAGAGAGAGAGAGAGAGAGGTGGTAATTTGTTCAGCAATTAAATAGAGTGGCAAGAAACGATGAGGACTAATAATAAAGGAGAGATTTTCTCTCTCTCTCTTGATTATCTGCAGGGTTCATAATTTTCACGATTTTAGATCCTACTTCAAATTGAGCAAAACATTCTGTTCATATTCCTTTCCCCTTTACAATGCTTTATAATAGAGGTATAGAGGATGCTTTATATAGATTAGATTTAATTTTGTTCTCGTACGATTTATAGGATTTTAATTCTCTCAAACACACCAGCAAACACTCTCTCCACTTGCCCCCCTCTCCGTCACGCCCCCTCCCCCCACCCCCTTTCACGCCATTATATTCGACCTGTTTTCGGAAATTATTTCGGGCATTAGATTGCAATTACCAAATAAACTGAGTAAAAAAAACACCTAGTTGCTTATTTATTTTTACATTATTAACGATCTATAAATTCTCTTTTGAATTGTTGCCTGGTAATTTTTAATTAGGTCAGCTATAAATTATGATTAAATAATGTCCATTAAAAAATATATAAAAGATCTTTAGAAAATCTTTTTTATGAAAAAAAAATATATATATTAAAATTTAATATAATAGCAAATAATCTGCCATTTTAGAAGAGATTTTTTATATACATATACGCGAAAGTGTTTATTGTTCGCTTTATTAAGAATAGAGATTTTTATAAGAGATAATAAGAAAGCTAGATAGCGAAATTTTATAATGATTTAATCAAGTCTTTTTATAAAGAAAGAGGTAATTCACGAATATTGAACCTTTGAATAAAAATAACCAATTTTTTTTTTCTCTACTTTTCCTCTCTTTACCTCAATTTATTACACAATTTGAGGAAGTGTGTTGAATTTGTGAAGCTTTAATAAATTAGAGCTTGTAATATGAACTCGTGATTACAAAGTGTTTTATTTTATTCTCTCTTTGAGAAGAAAAAAATTGAAAATCATAGAGTCAAAGAAGAAATTTCGACTTTCATTATTTGTAATTTTTTTAAATTTATTCACGTCAATAGATAATTCAGAGCCCTAATAAAAATGATTGAGGGATAAACACGCCTGCAGCTGGTCTGCATAGTGAACCTTGAGGGACACACACAGGGATACACACGCCCGCACCAGGGACACACATTTTTCTTCTGGTCACTTTCGATCTACTGTATGTGTCCCTGGTGTGGACGTGTATATCCCTGTGTGTCCCTCAAGATACACTATCCAGACCTGCTGTGGGCGTGTGGATCCCTCTATCATTTTTAATCATTTTTACTCGGGATAAATAAAGTGAAGGCAGTCAGCAAAGAGTAAAAAAAAATTTCGTTGATAAAGTCTTAATAATTTTTTACTTGATTGCCTTCAATTTTCAAAAAAAATTTTTTTTTTTTTTTAACTAGTCAATTTTAATACCAAAATGGTTTCTGGGTTTCGGTTGTTATAAGGTAAAAAATTAGAGTTGCAGCTATTATTAATAAAATAGACGTAATTCTTAAGAAGGCCTAATTCAATTTTAGATTTTATAGTTTTTTTTTTTTTTTTTTACTTTCTCTTACATATATACATATATGTTAATATATAGGCTATATAGTGAAAAAGTATTGAATACATGTCAAAAATTCGATATCGAGATTTTGATCGATATACACGTTTTGAAGTCCCCTGAATCCAAAAAAGTGATTTTTGCAATATGGTCTGTCTGTGTGTCCTGTGAACAAAATATCTCAAGAACCAAAAGAGCTATGAGGTTGAAATTTTATATTTAAGTTATGCCACCTGCGACATGACACGAAGCTTTTGAACAAAATCGGCCAAAGAGTACTAGCACTTTATTGATGTAGTTTTTCAGTTTTTTTTTTTCGATTTTCTCAAAATTTGCTACAACGATTTTGATTTAAATTCAAAAATCAATTATTTTTTAGGTGCTCTTTAAAATGTATATTCTCATTTTGCCATTGAAATCTTTTAAAGCACACTTTACTCTTGTCATTCATAGGATCGGCAGAAACTAAATATGTCGAGACAAAATATTAGGTGTAACAACACAGAACACAACTAAGTTGTGTTCTGTGCGACCAGTCACACCAGATTTTTAAAGGTAACCCTTTATTCTTCATTATCTTGTTACCCCATGATCTACAAAAAAAATAGTTAAATTTATGATTTGTTCGTCGTCGCCTTTTCCCTAATAAATAAAATTTTATCAGAGTAATTTTGATAATGTAAATACCATTTATTAAGAATAATTCATTACGTTCTTCTTTTAAATATACGTACAGTACGTTTATATTATAATTTTTTATCTTATAGTTATATTATAGCCTACTTGTTTTAATTGTTCTCATTTCTTTTATGAACTTTTTTTTTTCTTTTAATATATTCACAACACGAAGACAATTTATGGAAATTAATTTTCATTATGATTTTTTTAATGTCACGTTTTATATCTCTGACTTTACATAAAAACAAGTTACTTGTGAATTTTAAAATTCGTAAATCCATATAATATAATTCAATGATCGCCTGAACTGGTCGATATATGAATTGCAAATTGAACATGGTCCATCTGGATGCTTTTTCAATAGATCCTCTCCATTTACAATACGTATATACAGTGTAAGCAAAGAAGCACTCAAATAAAGATTAACTTGTCCCACCGCCCCTTTCTCTCAAACATCAATATTCCCATTAATAATGACTGTTTTTGCATAAACTTCTCATTATTAATTTATGTTTTAATATTGGACTCCGTCAGGAACACGCTTGCATTCATATTAAAGGGGAAAACAAAGGGTTGGGAAATTGTATTAAATTCAATAGATTATTTGATTGAAATATAGATGGGATTATTCATTAAACTTGTATTATTATTCTATGCTTTTTTTTTTATTCATATTTGCATTTTTGAATTATATTTTGAAAGCTAAACCAGATTACGCTCCGAATCTTAAATATATAATTTGTAGGAAGGGAGTGGAGATAAATTTAATGTTTTTTCGCCGGAATAAAATGAAGAGAGTAGCCGTGATGTATGTTGTGGCTGTGTATGTTAATTAAAGGAGATATGTAAGCTGAGTAGCCGTGGTCAAACTTAAAGACAATGTCAATTATTATCAACTTAAAGCCAGGGTGGTTTCGGATTGAAAAATGAACTGAACCCACAACACTTTTGATAAGAGGTGTTCTGTGCTTGTTAGACCAGATTTTTTGTGTCGGCATATATTTAGTTTCCGCCGATATATTAGAATTCAAGATGTATAATTTATAGACATGATAAAACACTTATATTCTATTACCATCGCAAATTTCCTATGAAGTAGGCCTACATTAGAGTAAAGTGTGCTTCAAACAATTTTCAGTACAAAATGAGAATATACGTACATTTTAAAGAGCATCAAAAAAATAATTAATTTCTGAATTGTAATCAAAATCGTTTGAGCGAATTTTGAGAAAATCTAAACAAACTGAAAAAGTACATCAGTAAAGTACACTTGTAGGCTATAAAATTTCAACTTCTTAGCTCTTTTTGTTCTTGAGATATTTTGTTTACAGACAGACACATACACACACAGATCATGTTGTGAAAATCCACTTTTTTGATTCAGGGGACCTCAAAACGTGTATATCAATCAAAATCTCGACATAGAATTTTTGACATGGCACCAATACTTCCTCTCTATATATATTAACATGTATATAGGTAAGAGAAAGTAAAAATGACTTGCATTTCTAATTTCACTCCTTAGTTAAACCTTAGGTCTTGACTAACTAACTATTACAATCTATCATATGATTAGCTTAACTAGAACTTTTTTTTTAAATTCGTTTGTCTTTTTCGGCATCGGAGGCCATTTAGACCCCGTCCCTATATATTTCAATTGATTGATATCCGATTCAATTGAAATACGTTTTGTCGCCTGGAACGGGATGCGAACCGCGACCCTTGGTGCCAGCACGCTAACCACTACACCAAGGCCCGATGGTCCCTGAAAAGACTTAAAAGACCAAGGGATAGCTAATTAATTAATTGAACCAAGAGTTATAAAAATGAAACAAGAAGACAACTGAATTGACCAACATATATTAGCTTAATCTAAATCGTTTGTGGTTACTATTTTTTTTATTCGGTCATTTGTCTGCTAAGGACATGTTGACTATGTTCTCATTACAAAATGAATGATTGATTATTTAGCTGACCTAAAAAAAAAATTGAAAAAAATAAAACAATTATTTAGACCGTGTAGAGGAGGGTAATAAAAACAATGAGAACTCATAATTGAAAATCCGAATCAATAATGCGCGATAAAAAAAAACCACTCTTGGTCATTTATGTTGCCTTACAATCAGCAAAAAACCAACTATTGTAATTATTAGTATATAATAGACCTAATAGAGTTATACTGTTTATGATGCAAATTTATGTTTGGGGGAATAACTATGAGGAAAAATAAAATATTTTTTGAATCAGTGATAGTACTCAAACTCAAGGTTCACAACGGGGAGGACGAGGGGGGGGGGGGGGATTATAATCCTTAACCCGATGTTTTCTTTATGGGCGTAACTAGGGGATTTGGCTGGGGGCCATGGGATCAGCCGACCTCCCTGGGGGGGGGGAGCATAAGACCAGCCATCCTCCGGGGGACCTGGAAGGCATATATTGTTTCGATTTTTTTTGGGGGGTGGCCCCTCTCCCCCGGGCCTTTCCTCCACTGCCTCCCCCATCCTTTTTTGCTGGTGCCCCTTTTCCCCCGCTGCCGCACAATCACAAGATCATTCCATCATATCTACTATCCAGGCGCTCAGGCAAAGGATTTCAGCAATTCACATTACAGTATATAATTTTATCGATTTCTGCAAATCCTTCAATATTTTCTATATTAGGTATTAATAAATCACAATTTATTATGTAATAATACACCGAGATTGTTGAGGTACGTGAAATCAGATAAAAGTGAGAAAATCTTTTGACATAGGATCATAGACAAGAGATTTTCCAAATTTCAGTGTCTTTGTGTTTTTTAATCCTTTTTCCTTCGCGTCGTTTTATTGTTTTTTTTTTTTTTTTAATCTTTTTATTTTTCCCTCTCGGCTATATTATTAGAGTATAAAATAACAATTTACCGATGACTTTGAGAGACGTTCCACATTCTGATTTACTGGAACCTTTTTTTATTTTTAAGTCTCTTCGGCAACTTAGGCCTTATAGACTTTTTACGATACTAAATGTTATATAAATACGATATATAGTGGGGATCAGGCATTTATTTAAACCATTTGGGATCCAAATGATTTAAATAAATTCATTGCCTGCCTGGGAACCGAACTTTAGCTTTAAGATTATTATTATTATTGAGATTTGTCAACAATCAAACTGTCTTAGTGCTCTTTTTATTGTTACTGAATAATTATTCGAAAAATCTGTTTATGAGTTAGTCATTTAGCTCTCAATAAACAAAACACAATTAATTACCGCACCTCATAGTATGTATTTAATACATATCTAATAAATTAGGAGATTCACAATTACGATATTGACTAAATAATAAATTATATCTAAATACCATATGAAAAATGTTTTGAAAACATAAATTTCAGTTATTTGAGGTAATAAATATTAATTTTACTGTATGTTTTACCGTATATCTATTTAGGTTTTTTAATCAAATAAAAAAGAAAGCAAATGCCCTTTCTTTGCTGTGCTATATGAAAAATATTCTCTCTCAGTAGCTAGCTACTCCCCCTGGCAATATTATTTTAATGTTCATCATACTTTTTTGGACACAGGCCTAATTGCCTATTATTTAGATGATTAGATTTGTGCTTTGAAATATAATTTCCTAGTTCTCCCTAAGTTGAATTCTCGAAGGGTGCCCTTCTTCCTAAGGGTAGTTATACTACCCCTTAGAAAACGATCGCTAGGAACTATTCACTTCCCTCTATTTATAGGCTTATGGTGTATTTCTATGAACTTTGAAAATCCCAAGAAAATGGCGTCAAGACGTTGAAGGGCACAAGAGGTAATTTCGAACTTTATGATGGAAAACCCTGTCCTCTTTTCTTGATATTCTTTCGACGTGATTCCCCTTTTGGAATATAAATGCCATCGTGTTGCTTTTACAGCTTTTGTTTAAAATCAAAATCTTAGATTGTTGGATATTTATGAGAATATTCATGTTTAGTTTACAACTTTGAAACGAGAAGTTTTAAACATTTAGATTAAAGCTCTCAATAAGAGAATTGTTTTAAAATGGTTGATATTTTAAGTATTAAGGGGCTCTGTTCTCTCTGTTGCTCAAAAACCCTCTGGGCGTACGTATTCATTATTAGGCCAATTTGCATATAATAAAGACCAGAGTCATCCCTAGGATTGGACTACTGGAGCAACATCTTCAGATCCCTCAGAATTTAAGATAAAAATAAAAAAAATATATTTTTTTTTAAGACTTTTTACTTTCTCTTATATATGTAATAGGGAGAAAGTATTGGATCCATGTCAAAAATTCGATGTCGAAATTTTAATGGATATACACGTTTTGAGGTCTCCTGAATCAAAAAAAGTGGTTTTCGCAGCTTGGTCTGTGTGTCTGTCTCAAGAACGAAAAGAGTTTGGAGGTAAAAATTTTATAGATCTCGGGCTTGGCGTAGTTAGTAGAGCATCTGCCTTGTATACCAAGGGTCGAGGGTTCGGATCTCAGGCAGTGCGATGATTTTATTCAAGACATTTGGATACCAAATGGCTTAAATAAGAATGCCTGGACCCCAACATGTATAACAATCAATAACGGATATCGTTTAAAGTCTTAAATGGCCTAAGTTGCTGAAAAGACTGTATGAATGTGTGTGATTGTGAGTGTGAATGAGAAAAAGTGTGAATGTTTAAAAAAAAATAAAAAATAAATACTGTCGAAAACTAAATATATGTCAACACAAAAAAATCTGGTGTGACCATGAAATCTTTTACTCTGATAAAGACACAAAATTTTTCTACTTTATAAATTTCTGGATATGGTTCGTCGGATAAATTTTAATTAAATTATTTAACCAATATATTAATTTATTAAATGCTATCTAATCCTTCTTGTGTTCATATATTCAATTCTCATGTAATTTTGTGATAGTATAGAAATATAATTCAATATCTAAAAATAGCTAGGCTGATCATAGAATTTATCGGCTTTTAATTTTTGACTGGTTTTGAATTATTACAGATATAAATTAATGGGTTCAATAATCGTTGACGGATTGTAATTAAATTAAAATTTCTAGCCAATATTTATTTGAAAATAAAATCACCAATTTATATTCAATCAAATATTTTTTTAGCACCATAAAAAAAAAAAAATTACTAGTAAAAATAATGTTACTTTTTTCATTTTTTTATTCATGCAATTTATCAATTTTTTTTTTTATTTTATAACGTAAATAATAAATAAATTTTGTATGTGCTTTCAGTGACAGCAGCTACCTTAGTGGGATAAATTATTTGCGTTTTTTCGATCCCATTAATTGGAATTAAATATAGAATCCACCTGTGATCCCCCTCCATCCCCACTCTTCTTACTGCTCGTGATTCGCATGACCTATATTCTATTTTGCACTTGGAAATCAATATCGGAAGAGCGGCAAATGACGCTTAATCCATTTAAATGGACTTACCCATCAGAGGATATCTTTTAAAGAGTCCAATCGAATATGAATTATTGTATTTTTCAAATTGGTTTGATCGTGTTACATTAAAATGTCATTTTAGGATGTTATTAATTGATCTCCAGGTGGAAGGAGATTAATTCATCACTGACTAGCTGACTGAGTGCTTAACCACTGATAATTAGCAAAGGCTGATGAGTCTGATCTTTATTAAGTGAAAACGATTAAAGTTTAATCAAAAGATCAAAAAAAAAAAAAAAAAATTACAATTAATTAATAGGGAGTTTAGATAATTTTTTTTAAGTATATTTTTGTACAGTTAATAATATATTATTAACTATATATTGCGAATTTCAAAATTCTACAATAAATGTAATAAGATTGCGTTTTATTATTTTCTGAAATATTTTTATAATAAGATTCGCCACAATGCCGAGGGAGTCTCGAGGTGTTGACATTGCCAAAACTGTTTTTTTTTTTTTTTTTTTTTAGGTGAAGTTTAGTATCTGAGGTAATTTAATTCACAAAGTAATATGTTTCAATATATTATTTATTAGTGTATACACTTATTTGTATTACATCTGAAGATGATACACTGAGTGTCTAAAAACGTATAGAGTGCTTATGCTAATAAATAATATATTGAAACATATAACCTCATTAAGTAGCTATTGTATTTTTAATTAATCCAAACTTAATTTTCTTATATCCCTATATATAACGATAAGAACTGGCGAGATAGCCTCCGGCCAATATCCAATAAAAGAAAAAATAAAATTTTCAATAATGAAATTTAACATTTGAAATTCTTATTTTCAGGGGGCGTATGTGGTGAAATGGCGCGGGCAGGCATGGAAAGATGGAGAGGACGAAGCGGCCCCGGAGAGTAAGTACCGTTAAATTAAATTTTCAAAATACTACTACTGTATTTGTAAATGTATTCAAAAGGACAAAAATTTCTTTTTCTTTTTCTTTTCAAGTCACCTTATTATTTCTACGTAACTGGGATTGTAGAAGCAAATAAATAAACTTCTTAATAAAATAAACATTTGTCCGATCCTGTTTTCTTTTTGGACAAAAAAACTGGAAGAAAACTAGTCTTATTTAGGAAATCGTCTGATGGAAGCGTAATTCTATACAAATTTCTTCCAAGAACATCATTATAAAGACCATATGCAAATTTATTTTTTTTATGATTGTGCAATCGTGAATTTTGTTCGTCTTTGAGAAACTTTTATTTTTGTTTCGAACTTTTACTGTACGGTATATTTGGAATTCATTGAATATTTATTTTATAAAAAGGGTAAATAGCTTTTAATCTTTTGAAAACGGAATTATTTAAGTATTTTTAAAGACAACTTGTCCGAGGAAATAGCTTATTTTTCATTGGGCCTGTTTAGAAAAGAAAAAAAAATGGATGGTTGCGATAACGAGCTGCTGACACGTGTAACTTGGCAATTTGTCGAAACAAAAGCCACTCTCCAAAGGCAGTTTGTGTGACTCCCTCTCAAAAGGTGCTCAAACATACAGATTACAAGTTTTCTACTAAAGAAAATGGAAGTTATAACTTAAGAATCTCTAACTCAAGAGACTTTTATATTACAGTTTGTCTCTGCACTTCTGAGGGGTGGATCTTCTTCCCTTATCACTCTAATTGCTTCCTTAAAATGAAATTATTCATTATTATCGATCTCATTATAAAGAGAGAAATTATTCACAGTACTAAGAAAGATACTGTCATCTTTCTTATTGTTGTGTATAATTTTTGCAAAATTCTTACAGTAATTAGGAATTTGAGAAATTAATTTTCAAAGTAGATATTTTTATAAATTTTATCTATTAATATAAGATAAATGCTATTTGTTCTTGGCACTAAAGGATACAGATAAAATAGTACTTGTACAGGGAGCGCCACAATTAAAGGAAGCTAGAGGTATGATATAGTATATGGTATATAATAAAATCTGGTGTGACTGGCCACAGCACACAACTTTCTCTTACCTTCGGTAATCGAAAGTTGTGTACTGTGCTTGTCACACCAGATTTTTTGTGTCGACATGTATTTAGTTCCCGGTAGTAGGGAATTTTTGAATTAACAAGATGTAAAATTTATAAGTATGGGAAAATATTTATATTTTGTAACCATGGCAACCATTTCTCCTATCTTTCCTATGAAGCACAAGAGTAAAGTGTGCTTCAAACAATTTTGAGGGCAAAACGAGAATATACATTTGAAAGAGCATCTAAAAAATAATTGATTTTTGAATTTTAATCAAAATCGTTAGAGCGAATTTTGAGAAAATCGAAAAAAACTGAAAAAGTACATCAGTAAAGTACTAGTACTCTTTGGCCGATTTTGATTAAAAGCTTATTTTTCCGGTCCCGGGAGGTGTTTAACTTAAATATAAAATTTCAACCTCATAGCTCAATTCCTTCATGCTTAAAAGTGAACACAGACACACACACACACACACAGACACACACACACACAGACAGACAGACAGACCATGTCGCGAAAACCACTTTTTGGATTCAGGGGACCTCAAAACGTGAAGATCCATCAAAATCTCGACATCGAATTTTTGACATGAACCAATACTTTCTCTCTATATATATATTACATATATACATAGGTAAGAGAAAGTAAAAATAATTTTAATGACCGAAAAGGTTAAATAAAATCTGGTACGCATGATTTTATTTTACCTTTTCAAATTTAAAACTATTTAACTATATACCATATACTTAAGGCTCTAGCTCCCAGGTGAGGTCTTAATTATGGCGCACACTGTACAGTCGGCGCTACAAGTTCCTGATGCACTCAAGAGTTTAGTCGACATTTTTTCAATAATTAAATAATCTTTTTTTAATGCAACTGCAGGAAAAAATATTTTTAAGACAACACGTGTTTTGACCCAATGGCGTGTATCTAAACGGGTGATTAAAAAAAAAAAAAAACTCGTCCGACGGCTAATCATTTTGGTTGCTTCGAGCACTGTACCATAAATAAAACTTAAACATTACTAATGTCAGTGGCTGAGTATTTATGGTATAGTGAAAGGAGCAGGAGCCGAAAAACAGATTTATCAGACAGAGATTCCGTTAACTATTAGTATATTTCAGGACCGTAACCAGAAAATTTTTTTTAGGGAGGGGGGGGGGGCATTTGGACTATCATATCCACCACCTAGCTACGATCCTAGGATATTCTGTTGTAATATAATAATATTGTATATAATAATATTAATTATTAATATTGGTATATCTAATTAAGTAATAAAATATCAAATGTCGGTCGTTTATGTTGAGTTTTCGCATTTATATAGTAAACCTGACGACAACTATTATACAAAATTGTATGCCTGGTCATCATATTATATGTTTATAGTTATTATATGGTGATAAAGTTCTAAAATCCACCATTTGGTATCCAAAAGGCTTAAATAAAATCATCAGACTGCCTGGGATCCGAAAGCTCGGGATTGGTAACTCCGAGCAATCAACGTGTGGAACGCCCCCGGGTAGCCATCGGTACTAATGTATTTAAAGTATTTAAATAAAATAATAACCCTCTGTAGCCGAAAAGGGTTTAAAAAAATTTTGTTTATTTTAAATTGTATTAAATATATCTGTGACTAGCCCTCGGGGCTTGGCGTAGAGTTTAGCGTGCTAACCTCATATACCAAACGTCGCGGGTTCGGACCCCAGGCAGTCTGATGATTTTATTTAAGCCACTTGGATACCAAATGGCTTAAATAAGAATGCCTGGACCCCAAATAAATATATATTATTAAATAACGGTTATCGTCTAAAGCCTTAAATGGCCTAAGTTGCCGAAAAGACTGTGTGTATGTGTGTGTGAATGTGAGAGGGAATGAGAAAAAAGTGTGAGTGTTTAAAAAAAAAATAAAAAATAAAAAAAAATATCTGTGACTATAGTCAAGTCCGAATCAAGGTATTTATTGAATATATCTTATTCAAATATGTATAGATCTCAAAAATTATTTAACTAGAGATAGGAATTTAAAATAAAATGTTTTTTTTTTTTTACGCCAAATTAAATATTATGATATTGTTTTTAATTAATTGATTGATAAACACGCTGTTTTGTTTTTGAAATTATCTGATTATGATAGATAGCCTATAATTTTTAATCAATATTCCCAATAGTTATTAATATTCTTTTGTAAAGCGTGGGTTGCCAGGGCGTTACCATAAATTACCTAAGCCAGGCTTTTCTAAACTTATCATTCATCGAACTAGTGTGATGATTTATTTTCACGCTCGGGTGGCCAATTTGGTTTATCACGGGAAAGTAAAAATAAAAAAAAAAAAAAAATAGGTTTTGCTTTGTATTCTAGCCTTTATCAACATTGAAAAAATTAGAGCTCCTATCTTTTCCAATTTTCTTTAAGGTCAGTATATGGACTAATTTTAACTAGATAGAGTCTTGTTTGAAAAGGATGGAATTTTTTCAATCAATGCTCAAATAGACTGTTCATTAGCCAGTAGTAAATATGTCGTTTAGGCTAACAAGTTTGCGGGATATGTTGGTTCTTAAGATTGGGCGAAATTGCACCCCCTTAGTTAAACTATTTTTACTTTCTCTTACCTCTATATATGTTAATATATATAGAGAGAAAGTATTGGATTCATGTCAAAAATTCAATGTCGAGATGGATATACACGTTTTGAGGACCCCTGAATCCAAAAAAGTGTTTTTCGCAACATGGTCTGTATGTAAACTTTTTAATCTTTTTCGTTAAAAAGGGTAGTTCCGCCTAATGTCTGTTTTGAAAAAGGTAGGTCTATTTCTTACGCAGCCAAGAAAGCTTTAGTTTTCGTGTGCCATTTGGGTTGCCTAACTACCGGGCTTTTAGTCTCAATACTATAGCAAGTAGACTATGCAAGGGAAAAAATTTTCCCATGATGCCTAACCGCGAGTTCCCTAATAAATAAAAATTCTATGAAATAATTTAATATATTTTTTTCCTCAGTTAATTTGAAGTAAAAAGACACACCAACGATTTATAACAAATTTATATCTAAAATTTTCCTATTGGTAAAAATGTTTATTCCCATGCATAATGTACTACCATCTATTGCAATAGTATTGAGACTAAAGCCTTGTAGTTAGGCAGCCCAAATGTTTCACGGAACTCTCCTTGAGAAACACTGATCTAATATTCATGCTCTCCTCTCGTTTTTTTTTTTAATTATTAAATAAAAAAAAAATAATCTGTTCAGAATAATCTTTTGTAATTATCACATGATTCTACGCAGTTTTTTGCACTTCTATTTTCTTTTATTCAATTATATATATTATCTTTATCAAAACACCTTTTTTTTTATTTTAATTGAATAAGACTTTTTATAAATTGAAAATGAAAAAATGTAGAAGGCTAATCAGCGCTCTCTCAATTCAAAAAAAAAAAAAAAAAAAAAAAAAATGATAACGAGAGTAAAGAAGACGAATGGAAGATTTTAGCGGGGTCTTTATAGCCAACGCTCAGGTAAAAACTTAATTAAATGCATCCAAGTGGAAGTTTGATAGCGAAATTCCGTTTTCCCGGAGGCCAAACAGAAAGCACGTAATATATATGTGTGTATGTGTGTGTGTATACGCAAAAGCGGTTAACGTACTTTTTTTATCCCTTGCCAATTTTATCGTAAACAAAACCTGAAGTGAAATGGCTCACATATCGACAATTTGCATTTTTCTAGCTATAAAATAAATGAGATTAGATATTTCAAGGAGTGAAAAAGCATAATCAATAAACATTTATTTTGTCGTTAAAAAAAAAAATGCAAGTTTCCCCAACAGAGTTGACAGGCGAGTTCCCCTTTTTGAGAAGGAGAAGATTGTTTTACCTCAAAAATTGAATTATATTCAAATATTGATGTCAAGTCTAAAATGTTTGTATCATCCACTGAGGTCTTGTGTTTTTAAGGTTTTTTTTTTTCTTTTTGTTTCTGACAGCGTGTGTCGTTTTTAGGGGAGAGGAGCAAAGAAAGTTCTTTGAATTTATTTTTCCTTTCTTCTTTCTCTTTGTATTAAAAAAAAGTATTTGCATAAATAATTCCTATATTAAAAATAATCTTGGGTTGATATCAACTTAAGCCAGGGAGCACACTTGGGTTGAGTTTTTGGGTTCCTATTTATTTTTTTAGAGCAATGAATCCCAACCCTTACGATTGCGGAGCAGTTGGGTGAAAATAATAGGTATTAGTAATGGTAAAAAACAAAAAAATTGTTAATTACAAAAGATAATGATTATTTAACCAAAATGACGTCTGACAAATTTAATATAATCATATAAACTTAAGTCTCTCTTGGGAGAAGATGAGTTGTATTTTGAAATATGATCTGATTTGCATAATTAAATAATCAATAGATCTATTAAAAAGGTCTTAAGTAAGTCATCTTAACGAATTATTAGCAGACAAGTTTAACAAAAAAAAATTGTTTATTTTAAACTGGGAAAAAGATACAAAATGTGCTCTTAAGTGGCACGGAGCGAAGGGTACGATTGATGGAGAACGAAATGCAAAATCAAATATTCGAAATAGTAATATTAAAGAGTGTTAGTTGATTTTGTTAAAAAAAAAAAAATTTCACTGTATAAAAAGATAAAATTGTTTTATTTTGCATTCGAGTTATGAAATGAAATCATTTCTAATAATTAATACTTTGAATTTGTCAAAAATTTATATATCAGCATATAAATAAATTAAAAATGAATTAGAATTTGTAAAAAATTATGAGTTACTCACCAAATGAAGGATTTCTGCATGTCAAGCCAACTAGCGCATGGAGCACGTCTGTCAGGAGCGGCTTCCTCGGCCTATACTGACTCAGGGCAAGAGACATCCAGGTATCGAGCCGTTGTAAACCTGTAACAACAAGATTAAAAAAATGTAGAAAAGTTTATCTATATATATATTCGCCTGAGTGAGATTGGTATATGTGTGTGTGTGAGGAGCAGAGAGGTTATTATATAATTTCCCAATTGAAGGCAATCAAGTAATAAAAAAATAATTTTTTTAAATAATTGATTATGTTTTTAATGAATAGAGGTAAAATATTTTAATTCATTCCTATTTTCTTTATGAATAGACTATTTTTTAAATCAAACGGTCAATGAAGTTGCAAAACTTTTCTAGTCAAATTTGTGAATAGTTTGTTTGATGGGCCAAACGTCCCATGGCCTTCGGGAATCGAACGCAGTCTTTCATTCTTTTCACAGATTAATAGATTGCAAATTAGGAGTGGTAATATACAGTAGTCACAGAGTGCGACGAAAAGATCCATATTTTAAAAGAATGAATTCAAGTCCTCAGTCAAAGCCGGTAATCCGATATTCTATCAGCCTCTAGCAGTTAATTTGAATCATCTAATCAAAATATCTATTCACTTTCCTAAGACTGTAGAGTTAATTTCCAATAAAAAATTAATTAAAATCGTGAAAAAACCTGACATTTAAAGAAGCTAATCTTAATTTGAGATTTCCATTCTACGAAATGATCAATATTGAGCTACAAATTGAAAAAAAAATCATAAAATTGTAAAAAAATAAGTTAGACGTTTTGTAATTTAACTGAAGACCAATATAATACGTATTTCTTAACAGAAGTTTTAATTATAAATTCTCCTTCAATCAATAATGAAATCTTTTTCAATTAAAAAAAAAAACCTTTATTTATATTGGAATACAGCAGATATTATTCTAACGAGAAAAAGTTTTTTTAACGATAAAAGAAAGTTTTTTTTTTTTTTAATTGATTAATAAATGAAAATTAAAGTTAAACAATCCAAATTAGTTCAGGTCATTCAAACTGATGTATTTTTATAAACAAACAACAGACATCACACCTCAAATCAAGCATCAGTCAGCTTATAGATCAATAATTCCTCAAAATCCTGTTTCATTCAGTAGACAGTAAATTAAAAATTGAATAGCGCTTAATTTTTCAAACATTTAATAATTAATCACTTAATTTTCTAACGATAATAATAAAGTCAAATTAGATTTTATATTAAATGAGTACGATATTTGCCAAACTATAAGTTCGCAAATGATTTTCCACGGGGGTGTAAATATTGAGTTTAAATTTATCTAAATCATTCAAGTATCAATTGCCTGTATATTAATTATCTCAGCTGGGATTATTTACTCATTAAAAGATTAATTAAATGCATGAATGAAAATTCTAACGAATAAACCCAACGTTTATAAAATCATTTGATGAGAGAATTCATTTTAAGGAGTGATATACACGTAGGGGAATCGGTTTTTAATTAATTTATAATGATTTTTTAATTTTCAAGTTTTAATGGATTTTATGAAGGAATGGTAAAAAATATATAAAGATGTGCACCATAGAAAAAAAAGACCTAAAAACTGGAACTCAAAAAAGAAGGGTTCAAGAATATCTTTCTTTATATATAAAATTCTTCTGTACGTGTGTATGTGACTGAACTCCTTCTAAACGACTGAACCAATTATGATGAAATTTTCTGTGTATGTTTGTGAGAGTCCCGGACAGGTTTTGTTTCACAAATAACAATAAGTTAATGAGTAATTAACCGTTAAAATAAGAAAAAAATAAAAATTAGGAGAAATAGTTGCCATGGTAACAAAATATAAATATTTACCCATGTTTACGATTTTTTTTATTTATTTACATTTTGAATTCTAAAATATAGGCGTAAATTTTTTGTCTATGTATCGGGAGAGTCCCGGAAAGGATATGATTCACAAAAAATCTTCAGTTCATGAATAAAATTAACCGTTAAAATAATCTCTATATATAAAAATGAATTGGGAAAAATGTTTGTATGTACCGGTATGTATATAAGTAGGCGAGCAAGGGGGTCCAGGGGCTGCGCCCCTGGCTAGACGGAAAGCCCCGCCGAAGGCGGGGCTTTGCGTCTAGTAATGATATAAAAACCACCATTACTCTGTTCAATGTAAAATTTCATAAAACTTGAACAAAAAAAAATAAATAAAATTTAATTATCAAAAAATTGATAACTTTTTGTTAAAATATTTTAGAATTTTTTAAATAATTACTTCAGAGACAGAGAGTTGGGAGAGGGGGGGAGGTATAATTTTAACTTGAAAATATAGGGCCGCGTTTATTAAAGTAAAAAAGATTTCCAAAATCTTGAAATCCCCTATATGGGAACAAATGACTTTCAAGTAAATATTTTTTTCGGAATATATATGATTCAAATTCAAATAACTTATTTCTTAAGTTTTTTTCATATGAAAGACGTTCAATCCAATAGAGAAAAATAAATGATGCAGAGAAAGACTGTTTATAGAAAAAAAACAAACCTCATAATAGAAAAAAAAACATGGAAAGAATAAAGACGATAATCTAAAGGCCGAAAGGGAAGGGGCATTATTCTCCTTAAGGAAAATATTAATTAAGAATTAAGAAAGGAATTTTTCATCCATTAAAAATAAGGTCAGCCAATAGCCATAATTACTTCAGAGAGAGTTGGGGGAGGAGGTATAATTTTAACTTGGGCTGCGTTTATTAAAGTAAAAAAGATTTAAAGGATCATTAATTAGCCTATTATTAAAACAAAAACTAATTTTCTACGATAAAATCTTAGTTAGTTTTCGTAATCCATGATTATTGAACTTTAAGAGAGTAATTTCTCCCTATGAATGACCTCTAATTTTCCTCCCCTAAAGTGATTTAGATTTATTTTCAAAGCATTCATTACAATTTGTTACCAAATTTCCTCTTTAATGGCTTTCAAGTAGAAATTCCAGACTATCAGTTGAATAAATTGAAATGGTAGGGATTGAAGGGCACCTCGGGTGTCGCCTTTAGGGCCCAGGAAATGTTCCTTAGGTCCAAATGGCTCGTTTCTGCGGGCTCTAAGCCTCAAATAGGCGCCTCCATCGATAAATGGTTATTGGGCTAATTGTACTTACGGGGGCTTGCTTGTTTTTGGGTATTTTGTTCTTGTTTTTTTTTCCCCAGACTCTTTTTCTATCCTTTAAAGAATTGAAATGTTCTCGTTTTAGTTTAAATCTCATCCAATTACACCATTAGACATTTTGTTTTGTTCGAGAATTTTTTTTTTTTTTTAATGCATTTTAAAACAAGCAATTTTATTCCCATTAAAATTTGAATAGAATATCAAAGACGAAAAGGAATTTTTTAACCGTTTTTCAACAAGCCTATTCATATGTAACAATCAATATGAATAAGAAATCGTATTAATATAACAAAATGGTTCATAGAGGAGAGGTAGATTTTGACTCCTAGGGGTCAGGGGCCCGTCTATTTGTTTCATTCGGATTGGCTACCTAAATAAATAAGGAAGGGGCTTAAAAGACCTCCAATGCCAAAAAAACATCTTTTTTTTTTTTTTTTTTTTTTATTGTGCCCGTTTAGAAAAAAACATCTTAAATAAAAAAAAAAAAAATATGATTATTATATGAGAGTTTCTTTTCAAAACAGAAATGTCAGGCATACGTGGGACAATCCTGCACAAGAATGATTTATCCCACCGTCACGTGAATACATTCAAATGTACCGCCGAAAAAAAAAGTTTGACTTCTCATCACACAATCCCTCATTTGTTTGCAAACGTGGCTGAACGTGCGCGCAATAATCAGAAATTTATAAATATATCACATATTACTGCTTACTAGGAGAAATAACCAGCGACTCTTTATCAACCATATACTCTATTTATATGCAAATATTTGCAACTTTCTTTAAAATTTTCACTAACTTGTAAGTTTCTTAATTTTTAATTTACTCCAGCTCTCAAAATTAATTTCACTGTCTCTAGAAACTTTTGTTTTTCCTGTTTAGTATTTATATTACTGTATTTCTAGACGATCTAAGCAAAGTTAAAAAGTTTCAAAATTGAAATGTAAAAAGTAAAAAAGGTCTTCCAAAAAAAATTTATTGATTGTATCCCGCAGAACACAATTCTAAGTCTGGCAACCTTGATCACAAATTCAAAACAAGCCTGAATGAATGATCATTAAAATAAAAATAAAGAGCAAACATAAAAGCTGAAAAATAGCTACTGATTTTATCCGAAATCTTGACGTCAGACCACATGATAATTTGGCCTCTCAGAGTTCTTTTATATCCAACAGTATATAGAAATTATCGACTATATAAATTTAGCTCCAAATTTTATGATATTCCATTTTTTTTTACCTGATTGACAGTTTTGATTAACATTTTATTAAAAATTAATCAAAAAATGGAAATTAATTTGATTTAAAAGTCAAATCCATTCATATAAGCTATGAATTACTAAAAATATTTTATTCTAATTTAAATTAAATTGAATTATCCAAATGGCTTTTTAAAAAAGAATTTTAAACCATTTTCATTTAATAATTGATTTTTTTCACTTATGACGTTTGTTTAATAAAAAAAAAAAAAAAAAAAAAAAAACCTATTATAATAATAAAAACTTTTATTAGATAAATTTATTAAAAAAAAATGATTTTTATTAAAATAATAAATTATATATATATATGTACGCAATTTCAGCAATGCAAATATCCGTTGTTAATCACTTAACACACTCGGTAAATTATAATTACATAATTCCAATATTAAAATTTATTATATGCTTTGTCAATATTTGCCTAAGTGCTAAACCTAAAAATATAAATATTTATTCAGAACAGTATATATTTTTTAACCTATATTAAAATATAGGGCAACCCTTAATAAATAAAAAAAAAAAAACTTATTAAAACATTAAAAAAATATTCTTAATCACTTTTAACAAACTAAGAGCTGGTAGAGAAGAAACTAATCAAAAAATAAAAAAAAGGCCAAACGAAAAATTATTTTTTGAAATTTTTACTGAGATCCCCATACATTTAGGTGCTTTCGTGCACGCGCACACACACCTTAAACCCATCCGGCCTCTGGCCTTCTATCGGCACTCCAACAAGTTATAATATTTTCTATCTCTTTTTGCGCAATCATATTTCTAGTTAATGAACCAATCCTTTTTAGGGAATTTAAAAGCTACTCCAAGGTTTTTTTTTAAGTCTTCGGCATCTTAGGCCGTATAGGCTTTAACGACAATCAAATTATTTAAATAAAAATTTATGTGTGGACCCAGGCACATTTATTTTATACTTGGAATTCTAGGGATTTAAATAAATATGCATCGGACTGCCTTGGATCCGAACCCGCGTCCCTTGGCTTTAAGATTATCAATATTGATATTTGTCAATTCTCAGGTTGTATGTAAAAATAATAATCCAATTATAAGTGAATAATTGTAAGATGGCAATTATATTCAACAATTAAAAACAAGCAAACAGTCAAGGAAGAATTGGATCTCTATATCTGAAAATTAATGTAGGCCTATTCTGAATTATTGAATTAATAATTATGACAACAAAATTATATAGCCGGTCATGATCGTTGTTTGCTCTTAACTTACAACCTCCAAGGTTCAAGAACTCCGAGTATAATAAATTTTATAAGATAAAATGAAGCAATATAATAAGTCTTAAACTTTCTAGTTGTAAGGGTGATTAAACCTTTCTATAACATTCTATATACATATATTTTATACATATATATTTATAAGAAATTGATTTAAAATATGGCTGTTTATTATAATGCGCCTGCAAAAGGCTACCCGCAATTGGCAATATTGCTCTGAAGCCTATAAAAGGCGCCTTCACGAGCAGTTATAATTTTACGAGGTCTTAAAAGCCAAGATGTGCTTATGAATTTTTATATATTGCCAGATCACATTTCACGACACACTTCATAAAATTTGTTTTAAAATTAAATTATTTTTCCATTTTTTTTTTAACTTCGTTTTTTTTTGATAATTTAATCAATAGTTTTCTACTATATACCCAGTATTAATTGTAATTTTTTTTTGGGATTTTATAGAAAGCACTTTATTAATGAGATGTTACTTGACATTATTTTTTACTTTCTCTTACCTTTGTATATATGCATTTCTCTACTAATTGGAAACAAGAAAAAAAAAATGATTTGTAGTCAAATCAAATGAAATAAATTTTTCTCACTTAGGACGGGAAGCGAACCCGGGACCCCGGTTCGAGAGGCTAGTGTAATAATAATACTAAAAAAGAAAATAAGACCCCTTCGGAGCTTCGCCCCCCTGAACCCCCCGCTATCTGGCTCGGACCCGCCTGCAGCGGTCCCTCATCTTTTCTTAATTACGGAAAAAAAAAATTTTACTATTTCAATCCTGTGCCTGCTTTAGAATTTGTTTACATCCATAGAATACAGAAATACAAAGAATACATAAATATTTCTCTATACATTTCCTATGGGAGAAATCGTAACTTTAGGAATTAATAACTCATAAAGTTAATAGAAATTTCGGGATGAAAATAATTTTCCTGCCAAGAATAGCTAATATATTGTCTACTAATACGGTACTTATTATTCAGTAATAATAAGATGTATTATATAAAATTTGCCTGGAAAAGCAATTTTCCAATTAATGGAGAAAAATATAGAAAGTATTGGAATCATGTGGAGATTTGAGTTCCACTGAATCCAAACAAGTGGTTTTCGCAAAATGGTCTGTCTGTGTGACTGTGAACAAAGAACGAAAGAAAGAAAAGAGCTAGGAGTTTGAAATTTTATATTTAAAAAAGTAAAAATCAAAATAATTGACTTTAGCGAATTATTTACATTATAATCAACACCTGAAACAAATTATGTTTGCGTTTTTGTTGCCGGAAAAAACAGCTTGAGTCAACCATTTTTTCCCTTTGTTCATAATAATAAATAAATTAATAAACGTCTATCTCTATAATGTTCAAAGATGAAATCGTTTCTTATGAATCTTAGATTTCTTGGAAAGTACGGGGTAGGGGGACGTAGGGAAAGTAGGGGTACGTTCCAAGAAATCTAAGCTTTATAAGAAACAGCGTTAAACGCCTCCACGTTTCCCAAGGAGAATATATAAGTATTTTCTTTTTTACTTTTCCTAAAGGCAACGTGTTATTCTTTTCGTTCATATTTTATAAATTCAAGAATCATCGAATTGGACCTGATTATTAACGACTACGTAACGGTGAATAATAAATAAAAAGAAGAAAGGGAGATAAGATTTTTTTTTTAGAAATTAAATTCTTGGCTAGTAAACTTTGAAAAAAAAAAACAGCCACTTGCAATATAATTAAAATATAAATTAATTTATTTACCCCTCTATTACTTTTTATAAAACAATATGTTTTCAAATAAAAAAAAATTTCTAAGAAAATACTGTAGTTCCATTTTCCAATCAAATTAGAAATTTATCTATTTTCAATATTCCCTAACTAACTAAATCTTTTTTTTTTTTTTATTGATAAGTTTCGAAACAAAATTTATAAAATAGGAAACTGTATATATGTATCGGAAATATATTTTATTTCCCGATATCATTTTTGTTTTAATGAGCCCATGATCTGATTTTGATATCTTGTAACAAGTCGTAAAAATGGTTTCAATCAGATAATAAAAAAAACAGAGGATTCACAATTTGGATTCGAATTTCCAATTGGAAATTCTCCACTATTTGCTTTTCTTTCTGTCATAAAGATATCGAAATTGGCTTCCTAATGCCTAATTAATGCCATCAAGTAGACAAAAGAGCCGGAGGGAACAAAAGCCACATCAACTTTTTCTTTTTGATAATATTGGGATAATCAAATGAATTTTTAAATCTCAACAAGATTTAATTTTCTTAAATAATCAAATGAAATTTAGAATAGGAATTTTTTTAAACTGATTTTGAAATTGAGATGAAGAGGAGTCCATTAATGAGATAATAATTAAAATTTATTTTCCTATCAACGTTTTGAACGCTCTTTGTGCTCTTCAACAGAACTGTCAAATAGTAGGTGTTAGGGATATAATTTTTTTCTGGACAAAAAATCCCCTACTTATTTTACTATCAATCTCAAATGTGTTATGCCTGGATAATTTGTATCATAATAAATAATGATATCGTTGAAAGTTATATGGCCTAATATGTCTAACAATGTAAAACCTAAAAAAATAATATATAGTGAGGAAGTATTGTTTCGCCCAAGGGGCTTGGAGTAGTTGGTAGCGTGCCTACCTTCTATACCGAACGTCTCGGGTTCGGACCCCAGGCAGTCCGATAATTTTATTTAAGGCATTTGGATACCAAATGACTTAAATAAAAATGCCTGGACCCCACAATTGATATATTAAACATACTGATTATCGTAAAAAGTCTTAAATGGCCTCAGTTGCCGAAAAGACTGTGTGAATGTGTGTGTGAATGTGAGTGTGAATGAGAAAAAAGTGTGAATGTTTAAAAAAAAAAAAAAAAAAAAAGTATTGTTTCAATCTGTGTTAAATTGGGTCTCAATGGAATAAAAAAATAAAATAAATTCTGATGATGATACTGTATATAAATTGTTGCTGGTTTCACAGGAATCACCTTATATCATATATTTGCAAATATTTCGGCCAGCCCAACGCCTGGCCATCTTCAGTGCAGGATATAGTTATTTGGCGATTCTTCGTCTGGTGTCTGAAACTTGATGCATGAAGAGAGGAGGGAAAGACTCGTGAACTAACACTTGAATGTGTTTATTAAAGCATTTGTGGTTTGAATTATTATTAATAGGGGAATTTTTAGTTATAAATCACATTTTTGTATTAATTATGTATGTACAGTATTTATGTTTTTCTTAAATAATTAATAACAAAAATGTGATCTATAACTAAAAATTCCTCTAATAAGAACACTCCCCTCCTCTCTTCATGCAAAAGTTTCAGACACCAGATTAAAAGATCGCATATTCAATCAATTAAAGTACAATTTAACTTCTTCTTCTTTCCTTCCTTTGTCCCGCGATGCTGGGTCGCCGGACCTCACTCTTACCCTCCAACCCTATCATACGTTTTTACGACCGGAAGAAATAGGACAGGCCAGCCCGTCGCACGGTCTGACGCCGGTTGAAAAGAGGAAGGAAGAGACAGACATTTAAAGAACTGAAGGACTGCTTGTCCCAGCTCGGGTAGCTTGTGGTCGTCATCCACGTACCCACAATGTGGGCCCTGAGCAACTATTAAATTTAACAATATCCCTAAATTCTATTTTCTCCTCAAAGTGCCAAAAAATAAATTCTCTTCAACATCATATTTACAAGAAATATAAAATTCTATCAACGCATTGATTTTAATATCAAATTTCAACACGTTTATTTTTCTTTCTTCAAAAAATGTAAGATATGAAATGGCTATCAGGTTACTTTAACTTATTTCCCTGGAGAAGATTGGATCCTCAACCTCGTAATCCATCTTTCCTCTGATTCCGTTTTCCAACTCCGTAACCAATCATTCATTTCGCTCGAATAAGTGCATAGCGCAAATACATCCCAAATACACATCCACGTGCACATCGGGTTAATACTCTGATTTCATGGCCTAAAGGGCTGAAGCTTCCGCAAGCCAATCATATTTTAGAGGCAAAACTCAATTAAGTATTATTGAATTATATTTCTGGGAGCAATTCTCTCTCTCTCTCTCTCTCTCTCGTTCTATAAACTTTACCGAGGTTAAAGGAAATTATTTTTATTGAATTACTGTATATAATTTTGATAAATTTGCGAAATATATTTTTATTTCCAAAAATTGATTTCTAATAATTTTTTATTTTCCTGAATTTCAATCCCTTTGCCACAATTGTATGATCATATTAAATTTTACAATGATAAAGTAATCTCCTCTATTTTAAGATAATGAGTATTTAAAAAAAAATCTTAAACTCAATCTTATATTTTTATTTATTCTTTGCTAAAAGCTATTTTAATTGAATTATCATTAAAGTCTTGATAAGCTTAATCTGTGGAGAGTGCAAATCCTAATTTCACATTTTCACTTAATATTGGATAAATTATATAGGGGAGGATTATCCTGGTGGGCATACTAATGGAATTATTTGTAAGGCATCCTCTTAAAAACGTTAGTCAATTAGGCTTGCTCTCGCAAATGCGAATGCCAGCTTCATTAACAGAACCCTCTCCAATAAAATTGTAATTAAATTTAATTTAGAAAAACAATAGATGAATGCAATTTTTTAAATTTGAGAAAATATTTAGGGCCTTTGCTAGTCCACAGCAAACCAAGAACGAAATTTTGTATTTTTTTTTTTTTTTTTGGATTGTTACTATTATGATTAAGCATGGAAAAAAATTCTAAGCAAGAGAATGAATGTGATTTTGAAAAAAATAAATAAATAAATTTAAATTAAAATACAGATTCCAACAATAATGGTATTGAACTGTCAATAATCGCGGTGAAAGCTCGGGATTGGTGACCAAGAGCAATCAGCGTATGTAACGATCCCCGGTAGCCATCAGCTATAAATTCAACGCCTAAATGTCCGCTGTAGCCGAAAAAGGATTTTAAAAAATATCAGTAATAATAATAGTCTGGAAGACAAGGGGGCGGATTCGATTTATTTAATAATTTGGATGCCAAATGACATAAAGAAATATGCCTGAACTCCCTAATAATAGTTCTATAAGTTCTTTTTCGGCATTTGGGGCCATTTATACTCCGTCCCTATTTATTTCAAATGATTTTTATCCAATTCAAAAGAGAGAAGTTTCTCCAAATTAAATATCATTAGAAATTATTTGAAAAACTCAATTTCTTTCACAGAGATAGCCACAATTTGCATAGAAGTAAAAAATTTTGTTTCTATTATGAGATTTTTTATAATTTATAAGAAACTTTTTTTTAATTAGTCAAAGATAAAATTCAATATTTCTTTTCTTTTATTTTTGCTCCTTTCGATATCGAGAAAAGCACAAAAATGAAATTGAAATTATAATTTTCAAGAGCTATTATCTATCGCCTGAGAGGGAAAGAAATATCAATTGAGAGTCAAAAAGTCAGATTAGAATTTCAAAGAAATCTCTTTAATAAAATACCTTAAATACTTTTTAATTTGAATTTCAAATAGTTGGATTTCGTTATACAAGACAAAAATCACCCATCGATAATTTTTTCTGCATTTAATTAATATATGAAAATAAAAAAAATGACTAATACATGATCAGGAAATTTCATCTTCTGATTAATTTGATTATTATAGATGAAAATTTGTGATACCTCTATATACTCTGTTGACTTGCTAATTAGGTCGTTCCTCATTGACAAGTTTGAACGTTCACTAGAGGAAATGGATTATATATTACATTGGATTAGGAAGGAAGATGATTAATTATGTTTAATCATGTTCAATCAATTCGTTGTTAAAGTCACGAATTAGAATAGCCAAGAAAAAAGAGACACGAAGTTCACCTTTCGGAATATCGTGGGAATAAGACAAAATAGTATGTTAATAAATATTAACGAAATTTTATGCTCTGGTTTAAGGTGAATGTTGAAAAAACGTAACAATCAGCTATTACTGTAAAGAAGCCCATACATGTCACAGTTTAACTCCGCAATTTTCCTGTGCAAATATCTGAGTAAAAAACTGTACAGTTATCTGAACTGAAGGTGTGCGGCTTACTTCAGTTTTTCCATCAGTTTTGCTGTCAGTTCTCTCAGTTTTTTCATGCCGTGTGTACTGAATCCCGCACCCGATCTTTTAGAATTGTCAACCTTCTTTAATTCTTTTCTAAAAGTGGATTGAAGGTTGTTAATTTTTTTACTACACTGCCTCGATTCGCGACAGATTCCGATTAATCGATCAACACTTGTTATGCCGCCGCCAGAATTCGAACAAATAATGGTAGGTCTCGATAAAACCCAGAAGAATATCTTTTTTATTCATTATTATGAAACAGGTGGGCAATTAATATAAATTGTTTTTAAATTATTAGAAATTCAAAAATATTTTGTAATTGTTTAGATTTTCGGGAGACTCACAGAACATATTTTGGAAACTCCTGCCGTAGGAGGTCTAAAAACTTTACATTCAAGCGACACACGCAGGACTGCATAAACTGAGCTATACACTGAGGAAACTGTGCAGTTTAACTGTTCAAAAATAGAAACTTTTGCACAGGCCGCTGACCTGCACAAAAACCTGCGTGAACTGCACTGTTTCCTCAGTTTATCGCTCAGACATGACATCACACATGATAAACTGCGCAGTTTAACTGAGCGAGTATGGATTCAATTCACTTATTTAAAGCATTTTGAGATTTTCAAAATTGAATTTTGATTGAAATTCAATAAATTTTATTCGCATATACTCATTCCCAATAAATTAACACTAGGCCTATTATGATACTACAGGACCGGATCTAGAGGGGGGCAGTGGGTGCGTGGCCCCGGGCGGCAGATATCAGGGGGCGGTAATTAAAGAAAGATTTACTAAAAAAAAGGAAAAATGATATGAATTTTGTATATGAAATTTTAAGGAAGGGGCGGCAAATTAAATTTTGCACCCCCTAAAAAATCTCCTAGTTCCGGCCCTGTGATACTATTTTGATAACGAGTTTAAATTTTAATTTTCAGATATAAAAGAAATATATATTTTTAATAATTAGGTTTTTATTAGCTAACGAACCAAAGATGTATTGTTTTTGACATTGTCTGCTTTTGAACTTATTATTATTTTTTATTTTTTTAATTTAAAATAAATATAAGAGATATAAAAAAAAATAAATATCTTTTACGCCTTTTTACTTTTTTAGAACTACCCTAGTTAGTTTTCAAATCAATTTTTGATAATCCAATTTAATCGAATTCGTTTCATAAATTCTTATCATCAAGGGATTTTAAGGTCGTTACATTTTACGACCCTTTTCTGATAAACTTAAATATTGGCTGGATCAATTTCCTTTTATAATTTTAAAATTTTATAAAGCCAAACGTGTACGTTTTTAGCAGCCACTTTAAAAAATTAGAAAAAAACTTTTTTAAAATAATTCAATAAAAAAATATTAAATTAATGAGAAAGAAGCAAAAAAAAAAAAAAAAACTTTTTAATAATAAATATCCTTTAAAACTGAGTTAAATTTTTGCAACCCTTTTCTATTGCAACTCGATCTGCGACAAATGAAAAATAAAATAAAAAAAGTTTTTAATGGAAATAAAAGTTTTTTTTTTAATAAATTTTATTATATTATTATAAATAATTCATCCATTGTATTTCACCCTCTCGAACTATTGTAATCATTAAAGAATTCAAACTAATTAAAATAAAATATTTGCTCGCCATTTGTCATCCAAAATAGGATTACCCTTCTGTCGATGACAGAGTTCTCATCCATTCAGCATAAATAAATTTTTTTACCCTCAAGTCTTGGGGAGAGTTGTATTTTAATTCCAAGTGCCCTTGTGGCCTGATGACGTGAATGGCCCTGACCTACACGTGGCTACCCTCCCCTTCCCCTCAGTATTGACACGTGTCCTCCCTTCAGTTATTCAACTCTCACCCCTTAGCCCATACACAGCTGATTTGTACAATATCAAGCTTACAATATATAGTGCCGATGGCTGATTTATTGATTTAGAATTCAATCCCCTGGGGTGTACAGCACCAGGACCCCATCTGTGATGTTGGTGGGGTGGAAAAAAAATCATTAAAATTTACTAGTCGCCTTTGAATGGAGGGAATTTTTTTAATCCCTCGACGGATAACAAGTCAGATCATAAATATTTTCTTTTCATTTTTATCCCTAGTACAGTGGTTCCCAACCTGTGTGCCCCGGCACTCAAGGGTGCCGCGAAAATGGCTAAAGGGTGCCGCGAGATATTTAGATAAATCAAAACAAAGAAGCGCGAAAAATAAAGTTTTGCAAAAAAAAAGATTAAATGATTTTAACGCAAGCGGCAAAAATTTCCCCGAGTGCGGAAAATAATTTAGCTTTGCTATAAAAAAAAGGTCGAATAATTTTGACGGAAGGGAAAAAAATTTTCCGCAGTGCTGCAAAAATTTTTGTTAGAAAAAAAAAAAAGAAAGGGTGCTCCTAGTGAGTAATATTGTTCCCAACGCACCTTTGGAGTGCCGTGGACTTCAAAAGGTTGGGAAACACTGCCCTAGTATAACAAATGCCATAATTTTTAACGAAATCTTGAATATTAAAAAAATCTTATTGTTCCAATTAGAGGGGCAACTGAGGGTTTCTGAGGGTTTTTTTTTTTTTTTGATCAGTGAAAAATGAAAAATTTAAAGAGAAATAATAAAATAAAAATGGTTTATTCAAAGTATTGCCCAGCTAGTACAGAATTCCTTTTTGGTGCCAACAAAGTGTTTTTTTCCTCAGTGTCGAAATCGCCACTTTTGAAGCGTTTGAACCAATTTTTACAGGTGGTTATTTGCCATAAGCCTGCCTTTTCAATAAAACGACGTGCTTCAGCTGCATTTTTTTAAGTTACCAGGTAAAACAGAAAACAAAACTTCCCTCAAATGCTGTTTATTTGACCCAAAACATTTTCGTTTTTAGGCAAAATAATTTTGCGTTACGAATTGTGTTCGAATTGCGATTGGTTATCTTGAGATGTTTAACTTATAAAAAAAAAGAATATACTGTAGGTTTTCCTATATGTCATTAGCGCCAGTACATGTGTGAAAGCCGGAAATTTGGTAATTAAGATTTTTAATAAATTTTATTACATATAAAATTTCGTATGAGAATTCTTCTTATCTTATTATTCTAAACCAGAAACTTATATAAAAGTAAATTGCATTCGAAGCTCAGGTTCAAATTCAATCGTTTACCAAATGAACCTTCCGATTCGTCGACACAAATGATTTATGAAATCTGAATTCTCTGATTTCGATTTTTTTTTCTCTTTATAGGCCTATTTTCAAAAGATCCCGGAATTCTTTCTGACATTTTCTCCAGATAATATAAATTTATCGTTGGGGAAGAAACGTAGCAGCAGCAGTCGACAGCAAAAGGGAAAAAAAGAACGAAATCTCTTCTAAGGGAGGAGGGAATCGGGTCAAACTGAACAACCGATATTTAGAACAACAAACGACTATTCGAGCAAAAAGGATATCAAATGTTTACAAATTGTACTTTTTAAGAGAATGAAAATTTATAGCTCCATTTTTTATTTTTTGACAACTTATTTCGAGGATTGTTAATCGAATTTTTTTCAATTAGAAAAAAATATAGAAGAGAAATAAATTATCTATTTATTTATAATTCACGTTTCCATATTTTTTTCTTAGATAAAAGTGAATAAAAATTATTTCTTGAATTAATTTATTAATAAATGATTGTTTCACCCTTTTACAACACTCCCGATTCCAATTTTCTGTCTTTACCGCAAGTTTTTGCTATATTTCCCATTTCTTATTAGAAATTTCAATAGACTCTTCAATTAAAAACTTGAAGACTTCTTCTATGAATATGCAAGTTGGAGCTAGCGATTATTAAAACAAAGTGGTATACTTCATTTTAGGGAATTTATAAACTGCATCTTGCACAATTCTCCCAGTTTCGTTTCGAAAGTAATGAACTTCAGGTTATTATGGTAGCGCTTTATATTATAGAATGATTTTTATTGTTGCTCTTTGAACCAAGGAGGATTTTGGCCTTTAATGAAGTCTTTAATGAATTTTTTATTATTTAAAAAAAATATAGAACTTATCTAAATACCCCAACAGCACAAAATATTGCAGCAATGTTGCAGAACATTGCGAATCTTGGCAACATTGCAGCGGCAATATTCCAAACTAGCAATATTGCTGTTTGAGCTGCAATATTGCATCAATGTTGCCGCAATATTGTCATTGAGCAAGATTGCAATATTCCGTGCTGTGTGGGTAATCTTGAATTCGATAAAGACAAAAAAATGCGAGTATTTCTTTGAGAGAAAAACTGGAGGCGAAGAATAATTGCATAAAGAGAACAGATGTGTCTTAGCTCGGGTTACTCATGGTTGCCATCCACATACTCACAAAATGTGAGCTTCTGAGCGTTAAATACAATTTGAGTGTTATAGAAAAGTAAAAAGAATCCGGCGACCTAAACTGCGAAAGCGTGGAGGTCCTGGTTCGACTCCGGGGGGCTCAATTTTTGCCCAATCAACCCTAAACTCATCTTACAATATTGCTATCTTAAACGATATATTGACTGGCTTATTTATATTCCATTTGAGAGTTGTTTGAAAAAAATTCCATCTTTTTTGAAATAAAGCTCAACCTAGTTAATATTTCTATAGACCTACTAGTTAAATATTTATTTTTACTCAATTACAAAGTAAAATTTTATTTTGATGTAAAGAGTTGAAAAAAAAAGTAAAAATTCTGAAATGTAGATTTTGTTTTAAAGCATGGATTAAAAAAAAAAAAGAGCGTTTTTAATATATCATCAAGGAATAGTTTAGAAAATTCGCAATTTGAAAAAATGCATCATTTAACAATTGCATATCATGTCGCCATTAGAATAAACACTTGTTTTTTTTTACGAACAAATAAATGGGGTTGCATTTTGATATTCAAAAAAAAAAAAATGTTTAAAATCTCTTCCATATCCATTTCAGTATTAATATCTCACTGGTATTCTTGTTGCCAACTCTACTGTGTCAAAATAAAAGAAAAAAAAGGTGTGGGGATGCAGGGGGTGGATAACAACGCCATTCGAGACGTCTAATCTATAGATTCAGTTTTGCTTAACGAACAAAATAAAACGCGAATGAATGGAAAAAATATTTCTCGCGTTTCATTTTTACTTTTTTTTACTTTTTTTTTTTTTGTTTTTCTCTATTATGCCAAAAACAATTGTTTTAATAAAAAAAAGAAGCTCATTATTATGAATATTATTTTTTAGAATAACTCTCTATTCATTTGCTAACAAGAACTAAATTATTCAAAACGAAAAAAACTTTTTAAATAGTATTAAATTAAATATAATTCGTTCCTTTCGTAGCTTATAGAAATTTTTATAAGTTCAAATAAATTACAAAAATTGTACTTTTTTTTCTTGAAAAAGAGAAAGTAAAGGTCAAAAAAAATACTTTACAAAAGTATTATCTTATGTTCCTAGTTGTGTTCCTTCATAGGGCCTCTAATTTTATTGTCTAAGAACTGCGAAAAAGAGCTCTCGGGCTTGGCGTAGTTAGTAGCGCGACTGCCTTGTATACCAAGGGTCGAGGGTTCGGATCCCATGCAGTCCGATAATTTTATTTAAGCCATTTAGATACCAAATATATATTATTCAAATAATGGTTATCGTAAAAAGTTTTAAATGGCCTAAGTTGCCGAAAAGACTGTGTTCAGTCCCTGAATGAAACGCCACCCGCAAAACGCCAACTAGCACAATTTGACCGTTAGAAGTCGGAAAGTGAATTTAAAACGGGTAGAAAGAGAGAGAAGATAATGAGTGCAAGTGAGATAGAGATAGTCTCTCAAAGGATCTGGTTTCTATCCATCGTCTAGGCAACAAACAATGAGGGACCCACTTTTTTGGACTCAGGGGACCTCAAAACATGTATATCCATCAAAATCTCGACATCGAATTTTTGACATGTTCACAATATTTTTCCCCTCTCTATATATTTCATACCGTATATAGGGTAAGAGAAAGTAAAAAGCAACTGTCGAACGAGATAAGTGAAGGCGCTACAGGGGATCGGGGAGGGGGGGGGGGGGCGCAAGTGTCTCCCCGACAATGGCATCTGCTCCCCTGGATGCCTCCCCCCCCCCCATATTTTTTGTTTCTCTGCTGATATAGCCAATAAGTATATTGTCCCCCCCCCTGGTGGTAAGTTTGCCCCACTCCTGCTCCCCCCCCACTGAGAATATGCTGGCGCCGTTACTGATCGAGAATATTTTTATATTTCTTTCTAAGTAAATAAATTTACAATACCTTAGTTCACTTTCAATATAGAAAATAAATATCAATTTGCATCGACTTTATCGAGCTAAAACAAGTTTCTTTTTTTTTTTATAAAACCACCCCCTCAATTGTTCATTCTCAAAAGGGCTGCTGACTACATTACAATTCAACGCCCTCTCCCCTTTGTCAAAAGAACAAAAAAGTTTTATTTTTTTTTTAAACTTTCCTAAAGAATAATCTATGAAAAAGATCTTTGGTTCGAAAAAGGTTTCTTAATTTCAAGTTATCAATTTCAAAGGTATCATTTATCAAAGAAAGCCTAATTACATATTGTTGAATTTTTCTTTATTCTTCTCCTAATGAATTCAGCGAGATATAATCTAATTTTTATAATTTAATTATTTTTTTTTTAATTCTAGTTTCTAAGTAGTATTTATAAATATCTTAAGAGTTTAAGAAGTTCTCTCAATGAATATTCACATGTCAACAAAAAGTGTGACGTCATTAGTGTATGTCGCACCTTGGCTTGATCAAATATTGAACCGAGAGACAAGTTTAATAACTGTGCATCAACCAACCATACTGTATATCTGAAAAGCTTCCCACGATTCTGCTATTTGCCAGTAGCAGCATCAGGACCCGATCAACTCCTTTTATCTCCCTTTATCTTTTATCCTTTAACCTTTATCATCTTTTTCTTTTCATAGAAATAGCGGAAGACTCGCTCACTCCTTCGGCCCTTTGTCAATTATTTTTCTGCTTTCTGAGCACGTTGTTTTTTTGCAATCAAAAAATGAAATTAATTTTTTTCGATAACTAATAACAGGCAGCTTATATATTAAACCATTAGGAAAAGTTATTAAAAGATTTTTTAATCTCGCTTTTACATTAAAAACGAATAAATTATTACCACTTTGGCATATTAATGGGGTGGGAGGTAAAGAAAAATACCGACATGTGAGCAGAAGAATATTTACTCTTAGGTCGGACTTTACTATGGGCCCGAATAAAAAATGACTTAACCAAGATATGTATTGGCCCTCGGGGCTTGGTGTAGGGGTTAGCGTGCTAACCTCGTTTATCAAAAGTCACGGGTTCGGACCCCAGGCAGTCTGATGATTTTATTTAAGCCATTTGGATACCAAATGGCTTAAATAAGAATGCCTGGACCGCCAATAGATATATTAAACATACGATGTTTTAAAGAGCCGTTTTTTGAATGTATCTAATCTCTAATAATGAATAATCGATAATAGTCCGATGATTTTATTTAAGGCATTTGGATAGCAAATGGCTTAAATAGAAATGTTTGGACCCCCAATAGATATATTAAAACATACGAGTATCGTTAAAAGTCTTAAATGGCCTAATTTGCCGAAAAAACTGTGTGAATGTGAGTGTGAATGAGAAAAAAAGTGTGAATGTTTAAAAAAAAAAAAAAATAAAAAAATAATCGATAATCATTCAATAATTAATAAATAATAATTATTGGATAACAATAACAGAGTTTTTAAAACAATGATATCTCTTGTATGTATAGTTGGTTAATCGCCAATAATGAAATAATAGCTACAAAAAATTTTGCATTATTTTACAAATTAATAAACAATTTTTTGAATAGAAAACAGAAAATTAAAATGACTTTAACGTTGACTTTATTTTTGAAAATAATTTTCATTAAAAAGAATTAATATAATCATAATACTGTAAAATTCATTAGTATTAATCAGTTACAAAAATTTCGTATTCCGTGAGATTAATTAAAGAATGTCATTCTGACTTTATTTTAATTAATTAGATTTCTTTGTCAAAAGTAAAGAGTAGATAGAGTTTAATATTTATTACAAAAAAAAAAAAATATTTAATATTCAACTCTTGTCATATGCCGACTTAAAAAGAATTTTCTAATTAGTATAAACTAAAATAATATTATAATATTTAATTAAAGAACTTGGATTTATCTCATTTCTGTAATATGTTGTCAAGAATATGTTATATAGATCTACATTAAAAAATTATTTTATGAATGTAATAGTATAACAGGGAAACTAAATTTCATCTTGCTTACTCGTTGTATTTTTAAGTCAACGTGTTTACAGAGAGAGATAATTAGAAAAATATTTTTTCCGGACTCAGGGGGATCTAAAACGTCATCATCAAAATATAAAATAAATAAGAGAACGTACAGAAGGATGTCCCTTAAGGGGAGAGGGAGGGGGGGGTAGTTAAAGACCGAAAGATATTTTTAAAAATTTTACTTTTTACAAAAATATTTTTATTAAAATCGAATTTATTTTATTACTATTTTTAACCCTTAATCCGCCTCTATAAAAACAATTAATAGACTATAAGTTAAGAAATTGGATTAACAAAAATATTGGTTTGAAATAAAATGTGTGTAAAAGACAATTTTTTTTAACTCCTTTCCTACTCCCCCTACCTCTAAAGTCATTTCTGAAATAATAATCAATTTAATATTCGAAAGGAGATAATAAATTTAATGAGAAAAAAAAATATTGGTATTTTTTAATCAATGAAAAAAATTATTAATTAATTAATAATTAGCTTTAACAATGTTGGGGTGAGTTACATAATTATTCACTTTAATATAAATACACGATAGTAATAGCGAGGAGAGAGCGAAGAGAAAAATGTTGTTTAAGAAAAATAAAAAAATAAAAATTCTATTTTTTTTTTTTGTTCTTGGCTGGATGCATCTGTTTCTTAACAAATCTATGCACCGAAAATAACACAAACAACGCGGAATCGAAATTGCATACGAAATGGATCTTGGTTAAAATAAATCAATAGAGAGAACAAATAGTTACCAAAATCGACATTATTTTGGAACTTGCCTAAAAGCGACGTTAAAAAAATATAATATTAAAAAAAAAAATATTTGACTCATTTCAAAGCTAAATAATATTTGTTTTCTAAATTAAAGCAAACGTCTGATAAGAAGGGGAAGGGGGTGAGAGAGAGAGAATATGGACGAAAACTTAAAAAAAAATTTTACAAAAAAAAATCTGGTGTGACTACCTTCGGTCGAAAGTTGTGTCCTAACCACTTTTTTGGATTCTGGGGATCTCAAAACGTGTATATCCATCAAAATCTCGACATCGAATTTTTGACATGATCGCAATACTTTCTCTTTCTCTCTATATATATTATTAACATACTTATATAGGTAAGAAAAAGTGAAAAGTTTATAATAGTGATAATTATTTTATTATATTTTATAATTTAATTTAATAAAAAAAGAAGATTTTTACCCTCTCTCACCCTCTGGTTACACAATTTCATCATTAAAAATTTGTTTAATTAGATGAGTATATTTTAAGAAAGAAAACAATAAATATGAAATTTTAATTCGTTATGCAAATGGGCCTACCTTTAATATAACTACCAATCGGAGAGAGATGAGATGGATGAGTTGACATCTTAAGCACGCACACACACACAAATACACTAGTAATAACACATTATAAAAGAAACTAAACACTTTGCGAGAGAAAAATTCATCCGAACGAAGCCTGACTCAACTCGAAAGCAACTGAAAAGAAGAGAGAGGAAAGAAAATAAATTTGTTCTCTGAGCTCCCAAAACAAAAATTATTAAAAAAGTTACCTTAAAAAAAATAAAACTTATCTGCAAACTAACAGGATTTTATTCAATATATTTATTTATTGGTGATAAATTGGAATTGAAATATTTTTTAAAAGAGGTACTTTAATCAACTACCCCTTAAACTAACCTTCTAATAAATAAAATACTTCTGATAGATATTTTTTTGAATTATTTGTGAATTTGGAATTAAAAATTTTTTTTAAAGACATATTTTATTTAACAACCCCTAAAACTCACCCTCTAATACTTCTGATAGATATTTGTTGAATTTGATTTTAAATTGTGTTTCAAAAGTTAAATATTGCTTTATCGAAAGAAAAAATATTCCAATTGGCACTTTGTCGTCATGAAAGATTGGTTGTATAAAAAAGCACATTATTTTAATACAAGTCACCCCAATAATTGATTTTTTTTTAAGACACAGAGATGGCATGTATTAAAATAATTACCTACCCTTTATGTGCACTAAGTACCAATTTACTTATTTTCATATATAATCTGTAATCTAAAAAATATGTATAATGAATTTTACCCATGTGTCTAAACTTTTGGTACAACCTGTATCTGACACTGAAAAAAATATTTAAAAAAATATAGCTTTGCAACAAATACAAAAATATAATATAAATAACTAAAAAAAAAACGTTTATCATTCTGGCCCGTGAATCATGAACATACAGACAGACAGACCAATTTGCGAGACCAACTTTTTTGGGCTCAGGGGACCTCAAAACATGTATATCCATCAAAATCTTGATATCGAATTTTTGACATAATCGCAATATATATTTCATATATAGGGTAATAGAAAGTAAAAAATCATTATCAGATGATTTAAAACATTCATAGTTTTTTCTTAAATATTTCCACCCTTACAGCAACCCCTTAATATTCTTTTTTTTAATTCTCAAAGGTTTACTTTGAAGCTTTGGATTAAAGCATAGTTAGAATTTGAAGATCATACGTGCAGATTTATTAATAATTTTAAACATTTTTCGGAAATTTAATTTTCTGACCACTGATTTCAATCTCCTACAGGATGTAAGGTAAACCTTTTCTTTTTTTTCAATTGTTAAATAAAGGTTTTTTTTAATAATAAATAAATATCCCCTCCCAGGTAGAATGTCTCAAGTTGAAGGGGATTTGATGAATGACTCCTTTGGCGACTAAAGCCCACGTGTACGGTAGAAAAAAATTAAATAAGTTTTCTGATTGACGCAATGCGGAAACACTAAAGAAGGGGGGACGAAATTAATTACTTTCCCACAATTTCATTGAATTCATTCAAACTTTAACTTATTGTTAAAAATGTCCTCTGAAATTTAAAAAAAAAAAAAAATTGCTCCAGTCATCACTAAAGCTCGGATTTATACGCAGTAAAAAAGTAAAAAGTGGCAAAATATGCAATATAAATGACGAAAATACCAAGTGAATTCTTTATTTTCATTTGTTTTAAGGTCTTAATGATTACTAGCCAATTCGAGTTAAATCTCGCTTGGTAGCGAACCCAGGACCCCAGGTTATCAAATAAATTACCGTAAATCATGTATTCTACTGATGTAAAACTAATCGTCCTTTTTTAAATTTCATTTAAGGTCTTTCGTCATCGGAGGCCATTTATACTCGTATTCATAGTTGCTTGAGGAACAAGGAATCCTTATGGTATAGATATAAGGATTCCTTCTTCCCCAAGGAACGACTATGGATACGGGTATTAAACCCCGTCTCTATTTATTTCAATTGGATTGGTAGCCAATCCAATTGAAATAAATTGTTGCATGAGACGGGATGCGAACCCGCGACCCTTGGTATAGAAGTCCAATACGCCAACAACTACACCAAGGCCCGAAAATATGTTAAAAATATGTAACCTAAAGCAGATTTCCCCAAAAATGCAAAATATGCTCTATAAAATTTGAGCATTAATTCAAAGGTGGGGTGTATGATTCGTTTTCCTGAGCATAGTACATTTTAGCCAATAGAATATGTATTTTGGACTTCAGTCATCACATAACGGATCGCGTCAAAAGTATTTTTATTTATTGATATATAAGTTATAACTGTCAGTAAATGTAAGAGTGGGGTTAAGCATCTCTGAAGCGATAAATAGATAAATTCGGTGGTACAATCATAACTAAGACAAATTATTTCCATATCTCTAGATGTAAAAAATTTTTCTTTTGTTAGAAACAATTTTTTAAAATGAATGAATTTTTAAAAACTCAAGATTTTTTTATATTAATATAGGCCAAGCGAAAAAAGTATATTTGACTATCTCTTGGATGCAAATATACTTTGTTCTTTCTGAGGCTTCCATTTTAATTTAGATCTTTCCCTCTCTCGTTGTTACTTTTTTTTTGCACAAAGGTGTAAATATATTTCGCCCTGGTAAACATGAAACAATACCCGTTCTCGGATGTTTACATAGGCTGTGTAATCTTAAAGGCGCCCTAGTGTAAAAAGCCAACGTGCATTTTTTTTTTTTTTTGGACATTTCATCCTCTTACCAATATTCTCACACTTTTCAAATAAATTGAGACGTAAATCCCGATACATTCTTGTAGAATCTAAGAAAAGAAGAAGAAAAAAAAACGCTTGGGAAGGGTGATTGTTTTTTATCGAAAAAAGAGGGTGAGATGACGGACAAGCGCCTTTATTCAATATTGACCCCCTTTAAGGCACAAAGACTCTTCTTCTTTTTTGGCCAAATCTGTTATTTATTGACAAGGGAGGAGAATATTGTAGTGTGAGAGGAGGGTTGTAGCATTTTGGATGGTAGCTACTGCCTTTAGCTTTCGCTTGGATGAGCTTGGACCATGGCCGAGTCACATTCCGGAATTTTTTTTCACACTTTAGGTCTTAAGCTTAAACACGCACAGTCAATGCATTATTCTCGAAATCGTTTACTGCCCCTTAAAAAAATTTATACCAAGTTTTATTTCTTGGTTTAATATTTTTTCGGATCAAATATTTCTTACTGATTCAATAAAAAAAAATAATAATAAAAAACGTTATTATAATTTTACCAAAATAGTAGAAAAAAATTCAAAAAATGAATTTTCAATAATAGGTCACTTTCGGATATAAAAAATTAAAGAAAATAAAAATAAAATTTCTCTCATTTTCACGACAAAGAGACACTATTGTTGGGGAAAACTAACAATTGCTGACAGTGTTTTAGAGCCGGGTAAATATTTCAAAAATGATTGCAGAAAAGTTTGTAAAAAAGACTCGATTGAATGTTTTTTTACTTTCTCTTGCCCTATATTTGAAATATACCAGTATATAGAAAGAAAGTAGTGTTTTAAGTAAGATTTATTTAATTAATTAAATATGGCTCAGAGATAGAACATTAGTTTCTGGAGCCAAAGGTCAAGCATTTGCATTTAATAATTTATTTCAATTGAATTAGATACCAATCAATGAAATAAATACGGACGAGGTCTAAATGGTATCAGATGCCGAAAAGACCTTAAATTAAAAAACAAAACAAAGAATAAGATAAATAGCTGAACAGTGTAATCAATTGTTACATAAATACAGATGGATTTTAGATGAAAAATGAAATGGTGTTTGGAAGAATACAATTTCAAGAGCTGGAAAAGTGAATGTATTTTTTGACAACTTTAAGCCTCCTGCAGTCATTTTCATTTAAAATATATCTATCTGTATTTATGGGACAATAATTGATTGTCCTGAGAAAGGACGCGACTGGTATCCGAAACGTCTGCAATCAAATGAAATCTGATTTTGTTTCCTGGCTGCCATCCGCTCTCCAAATATTGATTAAAAATGCCATCATCTCTACAAATAATTTAAAAAAAAGATTTTTAGTTGAATTTGAAGAAATAAATAAAAAGTAACTTGCATTTTAATTAAATAACATCTAATGTTGATACTATAATAAATAATCGCGTTTGATTGCTGAGAAGAAGACGGAAATAAAATAACCCATTACAAACATTAAGGACTCTTCTTAAATTTTTTTTTATTTTTAGCGACTGATAATGGTCCCAAAATAGACCGAAACATTTTTTATTCGAGATTCGATTAATTTAATGGGAGATTAACAATGTCTTATCTTGCAGTATCAGTAAATGCGCGTGCCAAAATTTTTTTTGGTGATTATTCTATACAATTTTGATAATAATTCAAGTAAACAAATTCCTCGACGTGAAATCATCTTTAAGGTAGAGAGAGTATATTACCCAGTATATATTAAAACCAAAAAATATAAATATTTTTTTAAATTTTATAATTTTATCAAAACGAACATTATTTTCCTTTCTAGAATTAAATGGTTTCCTAAAGTACGGTATAACATTGTGGGCGTTAGTTATTGTTTTCTTAACTGCTTTCTAAAACCAATAGTGTCTTAAGGTGTTTATTTAATGATTCAAGTATCATTTTATGTCTTACAATGTTAGAATAAACTGTAATTGAAATAATTTTATTTCATTATCGTTTTTAAGCCCCTTACTGAGAGAGAGAAAGAGAAAGGAAAAAAGCTTAAAGCAAGAAAAAGTGAAATAACAAAACCAAATCTTAATAATAATAATAATAATAAAAGCAAGTGTGTTAAAAAAACGTCATTTATCCTTTTTTTAATGGATATGAACCACTAGATGATTCCACTATAAATAACTTGGAAAAAACTCTAGCTTTATTTTATCATTAAAAAAGAGAGGAATGTTATTATTTATATTTAAAATAATCAATCGCATTTTATTTTTAATAAAAATATTTCCAATTAATTTTTCTTACTTTATTTGATTTGATTTTAATAAGAGTCGTGCGGGGATTGGAATGGAATATCACCTTTGGAGGGAGGATATTTCATTTCGAAGGGGATTCTCACTTCAGTTCTCTAATTTGCATTTATTGGCATGTATGAAATGACCTCGGCACACCTTTAGGGCTCTCGAGCAAAGCAACCCCGTCGCCGGATTTGCTCTTCATTCCCTTTACCAAAATTAATGTACACAAATAAGATTATTTTCATCAGCGACTACTTCTGGGGAAAGTTTATATTATATACAGTATATTTAATCGAAAATTAGATTTTCCAATTTGTTCAAATATTTATCAAGAGAGAGATTATATTTTAAATATAATTGGCGTTTGCGTTTTAATAAAATTTATTTTTAACCAAGATTAAAATTTAATAAAGTATGGTAGATGATATAAACAAGAAATCCATTAATCTCAAAAATATTAAATGTCTTATTGATTGATGAATTTTCATAAAAATAAGAAAAAAAAAATAATAACAATAGGCCTTCTGAATTCCGGCGAGTTAGGATAAAGCTATCTATCCACCGTTGAGTGTGATTGAGAGAGGGAGAAGGGTGGTATTGGTCCAGATTATCTAACTCTCCTTCCCAACTACTTACGGCTCTAAAACTAAGTATTATAAGTGAAATAAGTGAATTTTTTTCGGGATCTGTAGAGGCAAATCTACGAGAAAATAGGGATGGAAAAGGCGCTCGAAAAGTCGATTGTCGATTTTGGAATCGACTTATTTTTCGATGCGCGGAATCGATTAATTATTTCTGAAAGTCGACTTTTCGACTTTCAAGTCCACTTTTAAAAACTCTATAACTCGTGCTTAAGAGATACTCAGTAAATATTAAGTTTTTTTATTAAGTATTTAAACATTTTATTAAATACAACACACACAAATATTGTTTTCAATATTTTTATAAAAGAATATTCTATCCAGAAATTTTACGTGATATGCCACCCAACATTAAAATAAAATATGAAAGTTGAGTATCAAGATAAAACATTAAAATGCTATGTGTAGGTTTTAAAAGAAAGATGAAAGTCAATCAATGCAATCTCTATTACCATTGGATATTAATTAAGTATTGTAAGAAAAAAGTCAAATTCGTGCAATTCTAATCAACTTAAAAGAGTCTCAACTCGATTCCAAAAAGTCGATTATTTTCACTAAAAGATCGATTCTTGCACTAAAGTCAGAGTCGACTTTTCCATCCTTACGAGAAAATATAAGAGATGATAAGAATGGATACTTTTTATTTAGAAGTAGTAACTAATGCTGATAGAGTGCTTCAAAGATGATGTTGTTTATTCACTCCGAAACGTTAGCTTTAAATTTAATTAAATAATTCAATTTTGGTTTATCTAAGGAATTTGATTCATATCAAAAAAAAAAATCCTCTTTTGATTTTATCATTTTAATTGACATTTGGAAAAAAAGCGATTTGAATTTTTTTTTTATTGAAGATTATTTTCGTCACAAAGCAAAAAAAAAATCCGATAATATTATTAAAAAAAAAAAAAAAAACAAGAACAAAGGTATCGATTGGAGTGAGGGAATAACGAAAAGCTTCAATGACATGATAGTTTGACATGACAAGTTACCAAGCAAGCAAGCAACGAGGTCCAATGGAGTGCTAACAGATCGAGAGATACAGATCGAGAAACATAGAAGGACAGATAGACAGAGAGACAGACAGCCCAGCCTGTGGCTGTTGGCTCGATACTTGAGAGACATCAACCCTTGACATGCAAACATTACATGCCTTTCCACCCCCTTCCTCCCCCCCAAACCCCAAACAGTCCCGGCCTTTCAACTCTCAACTCCACGACAAATGCATTCGCTCTCTCGTGCTCTATTATCTCAGTGAAAAGGAGGATTACTAAACGCCAGGCAAACCAAACCTCTTTTATCTTAGAATTTATATCAAGATTCCTTTAAATTTATTTATTTAAGTAAACATTACTCCTATGAATTTATAGTTCTCAAGGTAATGTGTTTATTGAACGATTTCTCACAAAAATTCATAATTTTACTGATTCTTAATTGCTTTTAAAAAGTACTATAGTCTTGGATGAAGCTCAGGACACGTTAGTCTGGTACGGCTATAAAGTTGCTAAAAGTCGTGAAGTTTTTTTTTGACTCTGCCTCAACAATAGATCTTTGTAATCAATAAATAATTTGAAACAAAAATAAGAGAAAGTAAAAAGTCAAGTGTTGACCATTTTGCGCGAATTGAGAGCAATGTCTCCAAATGTTACATATATCAATCAAATGTGTAACAACAATTAAGTACAACAATTTAAAATAAAAATGTAACTATCAATTTTTGGATCGAATTGTAGCTACTCAATGATGAAATTGATTAAATCGAAGTTCTGTTCACGGGTCATCAACCAAAAACATTATAAAGATTCTATTTCAATCATCAAAAATTAATTTCAATATTACAAATAAATTTAAATTAACAGAGTAAATGAGAAAAATGTAAAATTAAAGAGAGAAAGCAGCTTGTTTATTTTATTACTTCTCAGTTTCGGTTCAAGTATTGACCATCTTCAGAGAAGGAAGAAGTCATTATTGAATTATCAACATAATGAAAGCCAAAATATATCCTATATTATCTTTTATCTATATATTAGTATATAAAAATGAAATAGGAAAAATGTATGTATGTAACATTATATGTTTTATAGAAATCCACAATGAATCTATTTGAATTAAGTACCCATATAATACATGAATCTGGGAGCAACATAGTAATAATTTAGATCTCTTAAATATTTTGGAAAATTAATTATAATTAAATTTCTTCAATAACTCAAGTTGGCTTGAAAATTAGAGGGCGTCCTTTGTGCTCTGTGACCAGCTTTCTGGTTGTACGACTAGGCACTTTGAGAGGAGATACGCAGCAGTTAAAAATAGGGTAAGAGAACGTAAAAAGAAGAGAGCACGCAGACAGTCTTATTCATGGTCTCTTCTTTTTTTTAATTGCTGTGTATCTCAGAGCGCCTAGTCGTACAACCAGAAAGCTGGTCACAGAGCACAATCAGTCATATATAGATCCTTTTGTGCTGTGGCCAGTCGGTACCCTCACTTGAACTCAAGATCCTTCCTTAACATCTTAACCCTTGCATTGCTACAAGAAATATCCCAAATTGGCAATAAACTTGCCCGCAAGAGGCGGACTTTGTGACTAGTAGTTATATATAAATTTGATCATAGAAATATTGAATGATGCATTCAAAAAAAATTTTCAAGAATTTTTCTTTGTAAATCTGAATTTATCTAAATATTTAAGTTTTTTGTTTTCCTTTTGGGTGGCGGGTGGTGTATACCTCTGATACTTATCCTAAATATTTCAGATAAAGAGTTAAACAAAAAAAAGACTATTTGCATTTTTTACTATCTTTGAAAAAAAAAAATAATAAATATTTTACTGTCGTCATTTAGCTATGTTAATGACTCTAAAAAATGTATAAAAGATATCTCTTTGCTTCATTTAAATTTCTAACTAATGCTTAATTATTTTTTTTTATATTCAACTAATTTAATCTAGATAAAATATTTCAGCCTTTTTTTTGTTTATTCTAATTCATACAATAATGTAAATATATTCTTATAAAAACTTATTATTAGAAAAGAAGAATTTCCCCTTGTTTGCAAGTTATTTTTTTTCTTTAATTATCATTTCTTTTTTTATTTTCTCTTCGGCCTACCCTATATACTGTATTATGTTAATATATAGAGAGAAAGTATTGCACTCATGTCAAAAATTCGATGGCGAGATTTTGATAGAAATATACTTTTTGAAGCTCCTGAGCAGTGGGTTCCGCAAAATGTTCTGTCTGTGTGTGTGAACAAAATATCTCAAGAACAAAAAATCTAGCAAGTGTGCACCTGTCACTAAGCTTTTGAACAAAATCAAAGAATACTAGCATTTTACTGAGGTACTTTTTTTCACTTTCTTGGAAATTGACTTTTTGGTCCATGCCATTTGGTACGTAACCATGGCTTAAATAAGAATGCCTGGACCCCAATATATATATTTTCATAATAACGGTTATTGTTTAAAGTCTTATATGGCCTAAGTTGCCGAAAAGACTGTGTGCATGGGTGTCTGAATGTGAGTGTGAATGGAAAAAAGTGTGAGTGTTTAAAAAAAAAAAGAATTTAATTCTACCATACTACCGGATTTTTTAAAAATTTATTTAAGGTCTTTTTCGGCATCTGAGGCCATTAAGACCCAGTCCCTATTTATTATATTGAATATTTCATTGATTATTTGTTCATATCCAATTTAATTGAAATAAATTTCTCGCCTGTTACCGGATTCGAACCTTGGCCCTTTTTGCCAGAAATGAAATACGTATATGTCTACTGACCAGAATAGAAAGTTGTCTGCTGAGCGACCATCACACCAGATTTTTATTTTTAAGAAAAACAATCCAAATATTTTTGCTAAATATTTCGAAGCAAGATGGATTCTAAATTATTCACGGTGGAGAAATAGTACTACAAAAGATACAGGGGAAAAAATGGCTAGTGAATTAATTGATGATGAATTTTATGAAACTTAATTAATTTTTAATAGAGGATAATATTGCTATCGCCTTCAGTACGTTGGTCTATTTTGAGAACCCCTGCGATAGATCAATTATTAATTGAACTATAACTATTTAGGTTAGAAATAAAAAAAGAGAAAATATTGGAAGAGTTCGAGTTCTAAAAAAATATTACTTATATATGTATATAATAGATGAAAAAACTTTAAGAAACAGTCATAAACAAAAAAATAGCAAAGACAGTCAAGTTGTTCTTGTATTTAAGAGATATTGGATTAATTCGCGTCTCAACAACTCGATAAACTTTTCTTCTAAAGAGGCGAGTTCTCCATTTGTCAACTTAAGTGAGGTTTTTCACTTCGGATATATATAAGATACTTTCAATATTAATATTGAAACTTTTTCTAAACTCAGTACACGTTGATTATCTACTTTGTTTCTTAGATCAATATACATGTCAAATTCAACAAGACGATAATAAATTGTACAACAAATGAGGAAGACTATAACAATTTTAAAGATATATATTAATGGAAATCTAAAGGGAAATAATTTATATTCGAGAATTAAATGAAACCAATTCTTTTAGATAAAAGGCAAAGATGAAGAAGAATCTTCTCATTTATTAAAACGGAACTTTATTTCGGTATAAAATATAAATCTTGCTTTAAATAATGAATTTTCTCTTTAAAAGAGACATTAATTTGAGATAAAAAAAAATTGATAAATGAAAATAATATTCATAAATCAAATAGATAGAGGAAATAATGATTTATTAATAAGTCCACTTCTTTTTAGGTGGAACTCGCCACATTTCAAGACATCGGTGCCCCAAGGGCGCCCAAGGACATACTTTATCTCGCGAAACAATAATTAAAAGCACCTTTGCCCCCCTTCCCCTTTCTTATGGGTTCGTTATGCCGCTGCTCCATCTCTATAATAAGAAAGATACTATTGGTAATTCCTATGCCAATGATATAGAGTTCGGGATAGGAGAATGGATTTATAAAATTATCATTTGTAGGTTTGGCCTATGAAAATTATTTAAACTAGCTGCGGTAGGGTTGCCTCCGGCGCTAGGCCCTGGCGGGCGGCGTCTCGGGATATGACTAAGAGTTGTCCAGATAAATGTATTTTAACTAATTATCCGCGTCGCCCGGGGGCTTCGCCCCTGGACCCCCCCTCCAGCTGGCTCCGGCCAGCCTGCGGCGGACCCTCGCCTTTTCTTAATTATGAGAAGCTTCACGTCTAGTCAGGGGGGCTTCGCCCCTGGACCCCCCTCAGCTGGCTCGGGCCCGCCTGCGGCGGACCCTCACTGGGGAGATTTATAATGAGGAACGTATGACAGATGAAACAATTTAATCGATCCCTATTGGTTCTATTAATTATGTATTATTTGAGGTAATTTTAAGCAATAAAAGATTCTAAATGATACATTTCTAGTTTTAATTTAATTGTAATTTGAAATTAATTTAGTCCCTTGTGGATGAAAACACTATATACTGGGTATAAATGTGTGCGTGTATGTGTAAGTAAAATGGGTTGGTACAAAATTACTTAAAAAAAATGATTTTATTGCATTTAATTTGTATTAAGAACGAAGAGCAAACTTAAAAACTATGGGTCAGGTTTGAAAAAAGTCCTATTTTTTTCTACAAGAGTCAATATTTGGATGAAAAAGATCCAGTACGAATAGAATATTTACCTTTTTATGAAGATGCCAGTTAAGTTAACTCGAATTGGAGAGTCTCGAAGAAATTCATCATTCCGGCTTCTTTTTAGCTCGAAATTTTTCTATCTTAACAGAAATGTCTCAAAAGATTAAAAAAAAACTCGTATTCAAAATTAATTATCTTAAAAAATTAATCATGAATACGAGTTGACTATCACGGTTGAAAAGCTAGGAAGGAAAAAATTTATTTTTTGTCATAATACATCATTTTTACATAAAAAATCAAATACAATAAATTAGTAATATTCTTAGCATCTTCTTATCATCTTTTTTTGAAAAAATCGATGTCATAACATGGTACTTATGAATAGCTTGAATGAAGTTCTTAAATTTGAGAAATATTGCCGTGTTTTTCATATGTATGGATGAAGAAGTTCTTCTTAGTCTTCATACCCTCACATTAAAATCTTCTTAGTCTTCAAAGATGTAAAAAGAATGTACTACAGGTAAAATTCTTTTTATTCTTCGCATAAAATGCATTAAAAATCATGAAAAAATATTTAAAAAAAAAAATATCAAAGTGTGTGCAAAAAATGCAACAAAAATTCATTAAGTGTGATCACTCTCCCAAATTGATAAAAATCATCCAGTTCATTAGAGTGAAGCTAAAGGACCTAAGCTAATATGTTATTTGCGCCCCGGGAGAGTGATCCCCATCCCCCCTCTAATAATTCCTATTCTAAGAGAAAGATGTAGGTACATTAAATTTTGGTCGAAAAAATTAATAATAAATTTTGTCCGAATAGAAGAAACTTGTTGTATTTTCATTGGAGTTATCATCATAACACAAGGATCCGAACTGAACTGAGTACTGATGATGAAATACCTGCCTAAATCTATTATTCATTTATCGAAAGGTTGTTATTACTCTCCACAAGAGAATCTTTATATTCACTTGCTGTTCGAAATCAATGTGATCAGAATCAAGAAACCAATGAAACATGACAAGTTTCACTTTTTGAGTTTAAGTAGTAATTGAAAAAAAAAAAAAAAAAAAAAAAAAACTCCAAGAAATCATCTCTTTCCTCCAGTCTCTAGTGTCTAGATTTTTCTACCTAATGGGGAGATAAAGAGTTAGCACATGCAGTTTTCTAGCGATGGAGTTCCGAGAGACATCTTGTTTACAAAAAATATTTACAGAAGAATATCACTTAAAATTATAAAATGTTTCAAAAGCATAATAAAAATGTCACGATGAAGATAGAGTTTGCGTGTATATCAACTAAAATTTAATTTATTCAGACAAATAATAAATTGTTGGAAATTTTGAAAATTCTTATATAGAACAGATCAAAGAGATAGGATAATAGTGAATATGTAAAATGAATTTACTTGAAAAATAGAGAAAAATATCAAATCTCTTACTGTATAATTAATCGAAAAATATAGGTCTAATAAATATTAAAGATTAAAAGTCAATATTAATTGTTTTTTATTATGCTTATTGTATAGTGTGAGCGATAAGAACCAGAGTGACCTAATTAATAGACTTGTCTTTTCTTTTTTGATAAAAACGGGTAACTTGATATTTTCAAAATCTTTATTTTGTGTAAATTAGTCCTAAATTTCTATTTAGAAATCTTATTATTTTTATTATTTAGAAATCTAAACATTAAAAATAATGTGATTTTTTTTACAAATTTTTATTATAATTCAAATTATTGATAAAATTTACAAAATTGTGGTCCATTCTGGTTTTTCATCGCTTCAAAATAATATTAGTATTATATATTATTAGGGCGAAGGCGGATCAAGGGAGTTGGTATCAAAATTTTCCTTCAACTTTAAACCTTTAAAAATTTGTAATTAAAGCTTTCAAAATAGTTTTCATTAAATATGTAATAAATGATTTTTATGGAAGGTAATAAGGATCCGCCAAGCAGGGCGTAGCCAAGATAAAAGAATTTTCGAAAATATTGTTCTTTTGATAAAATTGTTTTTTTAACTAAAAATATGTGAAAATAAAAAGTAATTTTGGTCAAAAGGCTTAAAAGTGATAAATTATTGGAGAAATTAGATCAAAATTTTATATTGTACTATTTTTGATAATGTCTTGGCTTCACCCCTGCTGCCCATTTAAAAAAAATTAGGAGACTCAGATTAGTAAAATGAAATTGTAAAGTAAATCATTTAATTATTTATTTTGTGTTTTTTTTTTATATCATTTTCAACAAATCATTCGTTATTTGTTTGTTATAATTGTTCAACTTCTCTTATTTATTATTTTATTGCTAATCTATCTAAACTAATCTAATAAAAGTGGGGTTGGGGGAGACAATACCTTGGTAATTCATATCCATCCATATCCATCCATCGAAGCGCTCGAAGAATTCTGAAAGAGAGGCCCTAAAAGCTAAAAACCCCCTCACCGCCCAACCCTTCAATTCAATCATGCCTAATAACTAAAGCATTGCCAGTGAGGCAACCTCCTTGGAGTACACACCTTGTCACAACAAATTGAAGATGCTAATGCGCTCCACTCCAGTCCCAGTAGTCAGTGTAGGAACCTAGCCTAGAGAAAAAAATTGGGCGAATATGGGGCCTATCATGTATTTGGGAGAAGAGGGGAGACGTATGGGTTAGTTTTCATTTATAAACACGTAAATAAAGATAATCAATTTTTCATAGACTACTAAATTTTGCGAGCTATTCAAAATTCATGAAAATTGAAATTAATAAATTTTAATTTTGATTGGAAATTAGTAGAATAAAAATTATCGAAAAATGAAAATAACCCATATGTTCATGTGTTTCCCAACTACCGTGAATTGCATTGTATCAATTGAAATTGTTTTTTTATATGAATAAAAAACACTTTTATTTATTTTTATTTATTACAATATTTTTATATTTATAAAAGATAAAATAACAATATCACAATGTACAATGCAATTGTGAAAAAATTCGGCTTGTAAAAATTGTTAATTTTGTCGATTTAATTTTCTTTCATAAATATGAATTGAAATTCGTCAAAAGCTTTCCCATCTTCTTTTTACATATATAGAGAAAAAGTATTTTTAGTAACATATGAAAACAATTTGCAGGCACTCAAATTAAAATTTGTTGGGAATCACTATTCACCTACCTACTACATTGTTTAATAATTTTTAAAAATATGCTGCTAAACTAAATTCTAACTAGTGAATTAATAAAATAGTATATTTTTAAATTTTGTTTTTTATTTTGATTTTTGAAAGCAAATGAATTTTTAATGTTAATTGTAAATTGGTTGTAATTTTTATGAATTTTTTCTTGATCGAAAAATTATATCTGAGTCTCCATGAAAATAAATGCTGGGCTTACTGCGTATAACTCCTCCAAGTGCTGCAGAAAATCCAGTAGACCCGCGAGATGAGCATCAGGTGACTTGGAGTATCCATGATGATGTAGAAGGCAGAAGGGTGAGTAACGAGAGTCAAGGAGTGTGACGGAGAATTATGCTGATCCGTAAAAAAGTGAAAATGATATCCATTATTCTTCCAAAGTTAACACTTGTATTTCCTTCTGGAAAAAAATGGAAATAAAAATAAAAGATTTAATTAAATTGTTATTACAACGTTTCGGCCACTCTTCTGTGGCTTTCAGGTAAAATTCAGCTAAGATTATAAAAGTGTTACATCTGTGACAGTCTCAATTGAATTGAATTTAGACTTTTACTAGCTGCGGTAGTGTAACAGTCTATTTGAGCGTCGATTTACAAAATTCCATCTTTTTCAAACAAAGTTCTACCTAGTTAACAAATAATTTTCATTAAATTTGTTTAAAAATTTTTTTTTTTAACATTTCATTAAGTATAAATGAAGTTGAATAAGAGAATAGAAGATTTCCTAATTTAAGGCCCTCTAAATTTTGGACGTTGCTCTCTATATTATCACAGGCGCGAGAGAAATCGCTGGCTTTGAAAGGGATGCTTGTCAAGGGGGTGGATAAATTTCAATGGGATCTCAGGGTGAGGGTGACCGGGCTTTATTTCCGCTTGAATCGAGCCCTAAAACCCAACCCACGATCTCACACGAAAGCCTCCCCCCACCACCCCCACCCCCACGTGCACAATGGTGTTTGATTCGTAAGCAGGCACTCAACTGAATGAATCAACCAGGCAAGCAGAGTCACCCGAAAAATTTATCCTCTTGCCTATTTTTGCTCATTTAAATAATAAATAAAAAAAAATTATAGCGTAATAAGTGAGAAAATATGATTTAATAACGGAATAACTTTAAAATCGGTAAGATTTAATAAAATGTTAAGAGAAATCAATCAGAAGAAAAATAACCATCATCGTATTTTGATATAACTATTTGTAAATATTTAGTCCGGTTTGATATTTGCAAATATATAATATATAAGGTGTGATGCTCTATAAATTTTTTGAATATCTTTTTTTTCCATTCCCTTGCTTGCATTTGTAAACACTTGGCTGAAAAGATTTATTTTTAGATACACTTCAGAATAAATTCAGGGGCTTTTCTTTCTTTTCCTGAAGAATCTTATCTCCCCTTCGGAAAAAAGTACAGAATAGCACAATATCCTTCGATCTCTCTCCCTGGATTATTTCCTGTAGGTTTTGTGCTCGTTCCTGTTGAATTGCCACTTGCAAAAAATAAATTATTCCGAGGATATGTTTCCCTTTATGACCCTTGGCACTTTTAGAAGAGATGATGGAATGGACATTTCAGTTCCATATGAAACATTATTAACAAATGCGTCTGCTTTGAAAGCATTAGTCAAAGAAAGACCTCTCTTATTAGAGGGTTGCCTACTTTATATTATTAATATTGTAACATATATAGATTTAGATAATATAGTACAGTGAGGGACAATATTAAGTCCCATCCATGCGTTTTCTACTTGTGATTATTTCATTGTTTTTATAAAAGAAAATGAAAATCTTTATTGGAAATTTTCTAGGTTTGAACCATTAAAGTTTTCATTAAAAAATATATAATTTTTTTTTTATAATAATGAAATAATCACAAGTACAAAACGCATGGGTGGGACTTAATATTGTCCCTCACTGTACCAAACATTTTTTTTTTTTGGGTTGGCGGTTGAGGGAATAAATAATACATTGTAGAAAATTAGAATGTATAGTATGGCAGTGTTTTTAAATAAAAAGAAGAATTCAAAACGGTACCTCTTAGCAAAATGGATGTATGTGTGCAGGGACGTATGGGGGAGGGGGGGCGGGGGCGCGCCCGGGGCGCAAAATTTTGGGGGGGGCAAAATTTGAGAAAAAACTGCTTATTTATATACGTATAAATTTTTTTTTTAAATAGAAAAGTATTTGTTGAAAAGACTACTAATAAATACTAGTAGGTAATCATAAGTCCGCCGGCGTTTTAGGGTGTTTCTCAGTGTTAAAGTGGTTGAAGGAGGGGGAGGGCGGCAGTCCACTGCCTAGAGGCGGCAAATGCCTAAATCCGCCCCTGTGTGTGTGTGTGTGTGTGGGGGGGGGGGGGGTTTGTATGTTAAAAAATAATTGAATATATTCTTCTACTCACTAGTTGGATAGGAGGCCGGGACTGGAAGTGACTCAGCTCAACTCTGATGTCGAATTGCACAGGAGAGAGACAAGAATCTGCAAAAGAAAACATCCATTATAATCTCTCTCTCTCTCTCTTATCAAAAAAATAATCAAGAAATGAATTAAATGTTTCTTTAAAAAAAATATATTATTTTTAAAAAGTAAAGAAAAAAGGGGCGGTAGCCTTCCAGGGAACAGCAGTTAGGTGAGATAAAAAAAGCTTTATATTTAGTTGCCGACGTTTTGAGTACTAGTCCCACTCATCTTCAGGCCAAGCAAAATTGTCAGAGTACATTAGCTGCGGTGTCAGTCGTAAAATTTTGATTGAATTAGAGAGAGGTGATTTTGATTGAGGAAACATGAAATTATTCAGTACTGCACAACATGTACCTAGACAATTTCGCTTGCTCTGAAGATGAATGCGACTAGTACTCAAATATAAATTTATATATCATATCAAATATCAAGCTTTTCTATTTCCCCTGGCTGGTGTTTCCGGTAAGACTCCTGTCCCTTTCTTCTAATTAAATATCTACAGCCATTCAACTCAAGAAATAAAATAAGAGAAAGTAAAATTATTTTATTGTCTCAGAGAATCGTAGCCAGGATGGAGGGGGTGAGAGAGGTTTAATCCATTCTTGGAAATCCTCTCTCCCTAAAAATAAATAAATATATAAAAAGAAATGAACTTATAATTAATTTTAAACGATGTTAAAAATTACAAAAAAATCTAGTGTGATATTAGAGGCGTATATTTATGAATAATAAATCATTATATAATATTATAAAGGATTGATTGTTGAGTAAAGCATCAATTGAGAAGAGACAGTGTGTGTTTGTACGTGTGTGTAAGCCACGGTGCGGCGACCGTCGCCCTTGGTTTAGAGCCGACTGGAGCCGAACATTCTCGAAGTGATTGTTGAATTCAAGGTTAAAATTAAAAAGCTTTATAAAGAGATAAACTCAAAAAGACTTTATTTAGGTCCATGAAATTATTTTGTAATTTGACTATACAATATCTATTAGAAAAACTAATTAATTAATCACTCTTTTTATTGTGTTATTATAAAATGACAAAAAATAACCCTAAAAATATTTATACAACGCTAATCGACTTCTATTTGAATATTAATTAAGAGATGAATTGATTTGTAAATAAATAATAAAGTACCTTGAATTGGAGGTTGAAGAGACATGAATATAATATTATATAGTGAATTGATTGTTGATTGAAACATGAATTGGTAGAGAGAAGTTGATGGGTGTGTGACGCTTCGGCTCTTACTGAGACGGCGACGCCAGCCCCCGACACCTCAGAGCCGAAGAAAGCCGAACACTCCCGAAGGGACTATATGTGTGTGTGAGTGTGAGTGAAAGGAATTGTTGAATGTATTTTTTTTTTAGAGTTCTATCAATTACGTCAAAAATTAATTTTAAAAAATTCAAAATATATTTTTTATTAATTTAATTAATTAAAAATTAGTTCAACGGCCGGGCTTGCAATTGGTTATTTGACAAGATAAAATAATTTCTTATAATTAAAAAAAAAAATAATAATAATATCAAAGTAACAAAGTACGTAGAAGCTGAAATTTTAATTAATTAAGAATTTAATTTCAAATCTAGTTGATTTAATTTTAATTTCTTTTTAGAGCCGTCTCTTACTAATCGATTCAAGTTCATTAATCTATTTACTTGAATAAATAGCCTAAATTTTGTTTCTATTTATTTATCCCAAGCTAATTCACTTTGTAGAATGTCTATTTATTGTCACTGGATTGAGCTTTGATGTTTATTGGATCGGGAATTTAATTGTAAATTACATGAACAAATAAAATGTCAATAATCCCATTAATGCAAATTCTTTTCAATGCCTTTTTTTTTTTGAAAATAATTATTTATTAACAGTAATTGATTGCAAAGGCTTTAGGTAATAATAAAATATTATTGAGAAATATTTAGAGAAAAAAATCCATTTCCGTTTAAAGGACAGAATACAAATAAACTAGTTATTTGGCAACGTTTTGTTAGAAAAGCTGTCAGGTGGTGAGTTCTTAACTATTTCTATAAAATTCAAGACCAACCAACAAATCACTCACTTAGTATTAGTCTTGGACACTTAATCAATATTGGATATCTCTAAAGCAACAGGTGGCTCATTAGTTGACCAACAGCAACAACACAAACACTATCGATCAAGTAAACGTTAACCACAAAAACGAGAATTTTGTCGTAAAAAAAATTCGATTTTATAGAAATGAATTTTTATAAAATCTTTTAATATTTTTTTTTAGATGTAAAAAGAATTAATTAGGATTTCAATTTTTTTTTTTTTTTTTTTTTTGCTAAGAATACATATTCTCTTCAATCATTAGTGTCAGAACTGACACATTGTGCTTACTCAGAGGCGAAACTTTCTTGGGAATAATACTGAGGTGGGTTTCCGTTTCCTTCCCCAGGAGGCATCTCAAATAGAGTTGGATAATTTTTTGCCATTAATTGAATTTGAACTCGTGTTCTCAAATCTCAAATAGAGTTGGATAATTTTTTGCCATTAATTGAATTTGAACTCGTGTTGTCTTCAACTCCGCTTAACTGCTTATCCCCTCGGCTATTCCTCAAATACATACTAGCTTCAGGCAAACCTCTGGGAACCCCCTCCCAAATTTATTTTTTATAACTCTTCTCTTCTCTCCAACAGTTATATGTAAAATTTATGATTTGAAATTTTTCTCTGTTGCAGAGGTGATGAAGTACAACGTTCTTTGGAATTGCTGGACCGCGTACTCTCCGAGTTCGACGACCTTGAAGCAGCAGCTGCAGCGGCTGCTGCGGCGGCAGCAGTGGCAGCTGCCACTACAAGCAACGATCCATCGCCGGTTGTCGAAGATCCGATATTAAACAACGACGAGGCGGCGTCATCGAGTTCTCCAGCACCAGATGTAGAGGTTGCCGAAGAGGCTCGTGTGGCACCTACGGCAAATGTAGAGGCAGCTGCCGGTGGGGGTACGGCCAGTACTACGGATGAAAGTCCTTCCTTAGGTCATCAGTCTGAAGATGATGGGTATATGAGTATGAATGGCCGACGAGCGAAACCGTTGACGCTCAGTTTCTGCTTGGAATTGCCACCTCCGCCACCTCCTGAACAAGTTTCGCCACCTCCGGATCCACCATCAACACCTGGAGATGATTATGATATCTCCGATGGAGGAGATTTTCCTCCACCACCAGAAGAGGCGCAGAGGATAATTTCTACGCTGCTCCCCCGGTAAAGAATTTTATTCTTAAATTCATTTTTCCCTTCCTTATTACTTTTTTCTCAAATGAATATACGTAAATATATTATTTTCATCAATTTATAAGTTAATTAAAGTTATATATATGAAGTGGTCAACTAGACAAGCCTCCCCGGGGTGTCAATTATTAGGAGGCGCCGAAATTGTTATTCATTAAATGATAATAATTTTCTTCTTCCTTTAGTTTTCTTGACGTTTCTCTTTAGATGGAGTTAATATAAAAGATTCTATAGAAAGAAGAACAAAACGTCACCGTGAACATTTATGTAAATTCTGAAGAAATAAAAAAAAAAACAAAAAAGAAAAGACTAAAAAAACTCTTAGGACAATATTCAAATATGTTTCTAAAGCAACTTATGTAGAAAGATAGATAATTGTATGTAATTTTATTAATATAATTAAAAAATAAGCGTTTTTTTTTTTGGAAACTATTTTTTTTATTCAAGGGTTCAAAAGAGAGTGGCAAAAAAAGCCGTTTTTAACCTTTTATGAAATAGAAAAAAGTCAAGATAAAAATGACAGAAAACAAAGATTAAAAGGCATATTCTATGAATTCATCTTATACCATTTTTACGTAGATTATATATATATTCTGTTTAACTCGAATCTGATACCAGAGATAAAGACCCGTCTAGTTTCTGATTTGTCCACCAGGTGGCAGCACAATATAGACTTATTTCAATCTATTATTTTCTTTTTTTTTTAATTAAAACTATTGTTTATATGTTTGTAGAGTTTCCCCGAGTAACTCGACGAAGAGAAGCAGCCCTTTGCATGCCGGACGACGAAGGCAACTTACAGGCTTCGGGGGCGGAAGAGCTATCATCGGCCTCGATGAACTCCCTCCACCCCCGGGGCGACGACTCACTTCATCAGCAACGCAAACCACACTGGTAAAAAAATCTTTTTTTTTTAATTTATTTTTATTTTAAGCCAAGAATTGGATTTCTGATGTGTCAAAATTTAACATAAAGCTATTAGTGTTCAAAGACTTGTTTGTTTATAAAAACTTGTAGTCATTTCAATTGAAATAAATTTTTATCTCATAGAGCGCAAAGTGAATCCCTCATACCCAGCAAAGGAAGCGAAACTTATAACTCTGCACAATCGCCAAGGGGGTGTTTATAAGGTTTAATAAATAAGATCCTTTTGAAAACAAATTGATTGGTTATTATGCCTATAATTTATTATTTTCAAACCACTAAACTTGTGTCTCTAATCCCCTTTGTTGAATTGTTTCAGCCTAAAACACGCCATCAAAGGCCTTACGGCTGGGACCGTGAATTAAGAACCCCATCGCCGACTTCGATGGCCCCACAGCCACAAAACAACAATCTTCGTAGTGGCGTTATGTTTATCGGCGGCAATTCCGGAACTGATTTCCGATACGCAAGTCTTCCGCCAAGAACAGTGCCTGGTCTCGCTGGAGACCGACATCGAGAAGTGAATCGATGTCCGCCTCCTGACGATGACATCGCTGATTTTAGTGACGATTCCTTAGACGATATGCCTATTAGTGAAGCCCAACAACAACAAGGGACACCGTATAAACAACCAACATCACAACAACCGCCTTCAGCACAATCACAAAATAATACGAAACACCAACAATCATCTCAACAACCAGAAGAAGAACTTAATCCAACGCCGCCACAGCAACAACCATCACCACAACCACCGCCGTCCGTTACTCCTAAGAGAAATAGTATTGCCTGGGAAGTGCCAATTGGCGATATGGACTCTTTACTTACACCAGGAAGTACGAAAGTTGTTGGGAAAAGGCGTCGAAAATCCGCGGATAGATCTAGTGAGTTTTATTAATATTCGAAAAGAAAATTTTGAAAAATTGCATAAATAATATTTACATTATTTTTCAACTATTTATTATTATTATTTTTTTTAATTTGAAAAGTGGAAGTACTTTGTTGTGATGAACTGAGGTTGGAGAATAAAAAACAGTAGTTTTTGTAATGGGTTTATTTTTGGCTTGGCGACTGCGCTAGCAATCAACACCTCAATTCATCACAACAAAGTACTTCCATTTTTCAAATTAAATCATACTTGCTTGTGCAAATTCAATTAAAATTTTAATTATTTATTCAAATAAATTTATTATGCAGTAGTTAAATATTTTTCGAGATCTATTTAAATTATTAATATTCAATAAATATTAATATCTAATTCAAATAAAAAACAATCGCTAATTTGTTAAATAAAATTATTATACTATAATTTATTTTTTATCTAATATTTTTTTCTAATTCATTGAGTGAAAAGCATTGATTCTTGCTAGTACAGATACCTAAACTGATTTGGGGGATGGCGGTTTCTCTTGTTTTTTTCTCTAAATGGTAGGCAAATTTAGAAATCGATAAAAACACGGCGGATGGAAACTTTTTCATATTCCCTCTCTCTCAAATGAAAATTCACATTGTGAAGATGATTAACAAATCTGACACCAGATCGCAGCACTTACCGAGTGCGCCTTGTAATTATGCAAAATCTCTCCAAAAATGATTAAACTTATGCCTAGTTCAGGCGCGGTCCTGGGATTATAAGCCAATGATTTTAATTAATATTATGGAGCAAAAATCTAAAATGTATAGTGTATGTTTAGGCCGCTCTTGGTCTGGTAAAAAATAATTCATATTATATTGGAAGCTCACCATTAGCTAAGTGAATGAAAGTGCTTTGTTGTGATGAACTGATGTGTTGATTGAGTTCCTGCCTCTTGTGCTAGGGGTCAGGGGCCGACATCCTGTCTCATGGGATTAAATAACAAAATTTTATTTATTAAATTAAATATTCTGGGGCTATCTTTCAATTTATTAAATAATCTGTTTTATATAAATTTTTTTTCTTTGTCTAAAAGAGGAAGGTTCAGTTAGCTAATAGTGAGCTTCCAATATAATATGATTTATTTTTTACCGGCCTAAACATACACTATACATTTTGGATTTTTGCTCCATAATATTAAATAAAATCATTGGCTTATAATTCCAGGACCGCGCCTGAACTAGGCATAAATTTAATCATTTTTGAAGCGATTATATAGGCATACTTAATATTCATATATTTAAAAAATACTGATAAATAAGAAACGAATATAAAAATTTTTTTAAGTTGTTGAAGGGTCTACGAACATCAAAAAGAAAATTAATAGATTCGAAGAGAAGACAAATGTCAATATTGATAATCTTTAAGGCCAAGGGGTGCTGTTAAGATCCCAGGCAGTGCGATGAATATTTATTTAAATTAATTGGATATCAATTCGTATAAATAAATGTGCCTGGATCATATAAATCGTATTAAAACATAATCAAGTATCGTTTAAACTTTATAAGGCTTCAAATGCCGAAAAGAAAAAAAAATGATAAATATATCGAAAATGATAAATATATAGAATCAGTGAAATGCCACTAGAAGTTCGAATAAAATATTTTGATCAATGCACTTCAAGTATCAATTGTAAATTAGATCTTTAAGATGCATGACTAATCAATTTACAAAAATCAAAATCAAAATTGTCTTACTTTCTTAAAGTCACATTTTGGACATTTGTAAAATATTTTGAGAATGAAAAAAATTTTCAAGAAATATTTAAGTGAATTTATTAATTTCTCGGGATGATATTTTTCAGGCTCGGGGTCGATCAGTTCGATATCTCGGCTGGGTTTAGGAAGCGGATCAGCGCCGGGAGGGGAAGTGGATTCCTGGCCAGATCCTCCCGACGACGAAGAGGCAGCATCATCACCGTTTAGTGAATCCTACTACGGCAGCAACGGTGCCATTTCAACAGCTGATTTGGATGAACCTCCGCCTCCACCACCACCTCAGAATAATCAGACTCTTTCCTCTGGAGGAACCTATGTCATCAGGAAAGGCCGTCGCAAAGAGAGGGCTCCTTTACTACCAGACGCACCAAGCATCGAACCTCTCAAAAGATGCAGTTCTACTTTTGATAATATCAAGTCCCTCCTGCGAGAAGGGCTTCTTGAAGGTATAATTTATGACCTTACGTATTCGAACTACCAATAAAATAACGATGAGTCGAATTGGGTAGAGCAAAATGAGGAAGAAACCAATAAAAAGGACCAAGTTCAAAAGTAAAATATGGACTCAGTTCTTATCATCATTCACCGAATGCCAATGGATATTCTTTGGTGACGAATAAGTTATGTTGGGGCCAGCCCCATGTTTATTTCGTTTCTTATTTTACCTTGGCTTTCATCTATATATCTAAAAACAGCCTATTTTTTTTATTATTATACTAATTAAAAAATCCAATTAAAACACTTAATTTTAAGATATTAATTTAAAAAGAAAGGGGAAGTTTTCGAATTTGTCATGGATAGGCAGGCCTACTTATTAATACAGAATTTTAAAAAAATTAATAAAAAAGAAAACCAAATCAGAAAACATAGAATTGCGAGAAAAGATTCGATGCCGAAAAATTCAAAGAACATAATTGTTATTTAAAATTGAATGCAAAAAATAACTTGTCAATAGAGTGAATTTTATGCAATTCCTGAAATTTAAAATTATTTTTTAATTACCTATCACCAATTTAACACTAAAAAAATATATGTTTAGCCTATATTACTAGCTTACAAAGTGAGCGGAGCGATTTATTATTTTAAATTCCAGAAGACCAAAAGCATCATGAAATTAAACAGACAAATCGAAATCGTAGAATAAGACCATTTTATAAAAGATATTGTACTATACATTAAATTATAATACTGTATTTCTAATTATTAAAAATTAATTAATAAAGTAATACGTAGCTAGTCTAATTTAATTTTAAATATGTTTGAAATTTAATCTAGTTCAGAGAGGTTTTAATTTTTATTAGTCTGTTTATGTCCAGGCCTCGATGAAGCTCCTCCAGACTTCGCACCACCAGCACCACCGCAGCTCGTCCGTGTTGTATCCTTGCCTTCCTTAGCTGACGACTATCGTCTTTCTCGCCCTCAGCACGAACTAGCCGTCACCGTCGAAGAAGAGGAAGATTCTCCTGGTGTAGTGACCACAGACCCTGAACCGGGACAATTTTTAGACGCGAGTGTCGAATCCCTATCCGGCCTTGATGCTAGAGTGTCGCGTTTACGCCGAGGTAGAGCTGTCATTGAGGACCCATCTGAGTGGACATGTGTTAGTGACCTTGAACATGGCCCCACCCCTGTTCGTGTCATTGAAAATGGCAGTTTAGAGAGTGACGAGATTGAATTAGGACCTCTACCCCCATCGCCAGTCGAAGAGCTCGAGGATGATGACGATGATGGGGGTGATGCCTGTTCTGAACTTGCTTCAAGAATGAGCCATCGCGAGAATGGAGGACTTGAGCCAAGTGGAAGTGACCCCTGCGGGGTCAGATTGAGACCGCCAGAACCGCCTCCACACCAGGGAGACTCCTTAACACATAGTCTTAAAACTAGTAGCTAGTCTAATTTAATTTTAAATATGTTTGAAATTTAATCTAGTTCAGAGAGGTTTTAATTTTTATTAGTCTGTTTATGTCCAGGCCTCGATGAAGCTCCTCCAGACTTCGCACCACCAGCACCACCGCAGCTCGTCCGTGTTGTATCCTTGCCTTCCTTAGCTGACGACTATCGTCTTTCTCGCCCTCAGCACGAACTAGCCGTCACCGTCGAAGAAGAGGAAGATTCTCCTGGTGTAGTGACCACAGACCCTGAACCGGGACAATTTTTAGACGCGAGTGTCGAATCCCTATCCGGCCTTGATGCTAGAGTGTCGCGTTTACGCCGAGGTAGAGCTGTCATTGAGGACCCCTCTGAGTGGACATGTGTTAGTGACCTTGAACATGGCCCCACCCCTGTTCGTGTCATTGAAAATGGCAGTTTAGAGAGTGACGAGATTGAATTAGGACCTCTACCCCCATCGCCAGTCGAAGAGCTCGAGGATGATGACGATGATGGGGGGTGATGCCTGTTCTGAACTTGCTTCAAGAATGAGCCATCGCGAGAATGGAGGACTTGAGCCAAGTGGAAGTGACCCCTGCGGGGTCAGATTGAGACCGCCAGAACCGCCTCCACACCAGGGAGACTCCTTAACACATAGTCTTAAAACTAGGAGTATGGACGCTGGCTTTTCAAAAGGGGGACGATATCCCTCAGGTCGGAGAGAGGTATTGATCAATTTATCCAATAAATATTTCGAGGATTAATAAATAAAATAGAAATTATTGCTACCAAAAGCCTATAGAGTAGTAATTGATTTTGTATTTAAAAATATAATAAATTAAATATTATAGGCTTTAACCGCCAGAATTTATCAATCTTTTTTAACAAAAGAAGGAATGTAGCCAGAAAAAATACAAAAATTTTAATTCTTTTTGGTCGGCGTTTCGGACGCCAATCCTTCTTCGGGACCCATTGTAATTAAGAGATATTTGTGGGTGTTATCGTGTGTGGAATAAAATATTGAAAATAGCATCTTACTATGTCTGGGAAGAGATCTGTTAAGAGATTTTCCCATACCCAATATAATGTTATTTTCAATATTTTTTTGAATATTTTATATCATACACGATAACATCCACGTGTATATCTTAAAGACCTTTGATCCCGAAGAAAAATGTGATTGGGGTCCGAAACGTCATTCCAAAAGAATTAAAAATCTTTTATTCTCCTGGCTGCTTATCTCCTTTTCTTAAAAATAATACACAGCAGTTATAATACACTTTTATTTGAATATTTTTACATGGCCTATATAGGCTAAAAGAAAAATTGTAAATTCTAAATCAACTAAGTTCAACCGAAAAATTGAGCCTCAGCCAAAATGTATATAATGTGTAAATTTAAAATCAATAAATAATGTCTTTTAGAGCGGGCGCTGGAGGTAGTTGAGTATGCAAAATTTGAGGACCGAATTCTGACAATGGATTTGGGCTAAGAATAGCTCCCAGAATAAGGATCCGGATCTTGCCGGGCCAATTTTTGGTCCAATTTTTTTTTACCCCCACCCCATAGGAAATCAATGGAGTGCATGCTAAGATGATGTGAAGATTTGCAATTATGGTCAAATTCGAGTACTTAAAACCTCAAACAATGAAAAAACTGTCTTGTCAGCAACTGAGGGGATCCTCTAGAGTCCCCTGAGAAGTACTATCTTGCCACCAGTTGTGGTGGTCCCCTCTAACCCCTTCATCTCTTTTCTCTCTCTTTGTTATAAATTTAAATATACGGCTTTAACATCATGCCAAATTGTGGGGACCGGCAATTATGTTCATAATCCACTAGCTGGTATCCCAATCAATGAAAAATACTATCTTGCCGCCAGCTGCGGTGGTCCCCTCTAACCCCTTCACCTCTTTTCTCTCTCTCTTTGTTATAAATTTAAATACACGGCTTTAACATCATGCCAAATTGTGGGGACCGGCAATTATGTTCATAATCCACTAGCTGGTATCCCAATCAATGAAAAATACTATCTTGCCGCCAGCTGCGGTGGTCCTCTCTAACCCCTTTACCTCTTTTCTCTCTCTTTGTTATAAATTTAAATATACGGCCTTAACATCATGCCAAATTGTGGGGACCGGCAATTATGCTCATAATCCACTAGCTGGTATCCCAATCAATGAAAAATACTATCTTGCCGCCAACTGCGGTGGTCCCCTCTAACCCCTTCACCTCTTTTCTCTCTCTCTTTGTTATAAATTTAAATATACGGCCTTAACATCATGCCAAATTGTGGGGACCGGCAATTATGCTCATAATCCACTAGCTGGTATCCCAATCAATGAAAAATACTATCTTGCCGCCAACTGCGGTGGTCCCCTCTAACCCCTTCACCTCTTTTCTCTCTCTCTTTGTTATAAATTTAAATATACGGCTTTAACATCATGCCAAATTGTGGGGACCGGCAATTATGTTCATAATCCACTAGCTGGTATCCCAATCAATGAAAAATACTATCTTGCCGCCAACTGAGGTGGTCCCCTTTAACCCCTTCACCTCTTTTCTCTCTCTGGCTTTGCATAATTAAATAATTTATTCAGCAAATATTTTGGACAGGGTAATGCTGTTACTGAATAAAATATTTAATTATGGAAACCCAAATATGCTGGTTTTGTTTCTCCAAATCCATAATTGATAAAACTTTAACTAAAATCATTTTACTTAAAAAAAAATAGTTACTAAAAAACTGTAAAATTTATTTATTTAGAGCAGTGGTTTCCAAACATTATGTTACAACGCCTCCCTTAAAAATATTTAATCGTATGACGCCCCCCCTTCCCCCATTTAAAAAATAACACAGAAACAAAAATTTTTAATGGTAAAAAATATTTTTTTTTATTTATTCTTATTTATTATCATTTCATAAAACTAGCAATCATTTGGAAAATTGCTCGCTGCTGATTTATGGCCAATTTCCATTAGGTCGTGCCGCTGCTGTGCGATGCCGTCGGCCGTATTCGCTCAAACGGACTTGCTATTTAAATAGCATTGGAGAGCGGCAGAGGCACGGCAGCGGCTCGGCACGTCTAGTGGAAATTGAAACGGCCTCTCCAATGCTATTTAAATAGCAAGTCCGTTTGAGCGAATACGGCCGACTGCATCGCACGGCAGGGGCACGGCACCGGCACGACCTAGTGGAAATTGACCTTTAGAGTATTTAAATTACAAAATTCCTTCCTTAGAATGGAGCCTCTTTTAATATATGAATCTTCTTCTTCTTCTTCTGTCCTCGCCTTTTTCCCGCAATGCGGGTCGGCGGACCTCACTATTTCCCTCCAACCCTATCAAGCGTTTTTGCGACCGGAAGAAATAGGACAGGCCGGCCCGTCGTAAGGTCTGACGCCTGTTGAAAAGAGGAAGGAAGAGACAAATATGATATATATTATTATGGGTGTTATTACTTGAACGAATAAATTAGCTATATTCCAAAACAATTAATTTATATTGCAAATAAAATATAATTGTTAGCCCACGGGGCGTGGTGTAGAGGTTAGCGTGCTAACCTCATATACCAAACGTCGCGGGTTCGGACCCCAGGTAGTCCGATGATTTTATTTAAGCCATCTGGATACCAGATGGCTTAAATAAAATGCCTGGACCCTAATATATATAAATTCATAAATAACGGTTATCGTAAATGTCTTATATGGCCTGAGCTGCCGAAAAGACAGTGTGAATGTGTGTGTGAGTGTGAATGAGAAAAAAGTGTGAGTGTTTTTTAAAAAATAAAAAAAAAAAAAAAAAATATATATAATTGTTAAAAACGTAATAAAAACGTTCAGTAACAAAACTAAACAGCCGTGCGCACAGCTGTGTTTCTCGAGAAGCAAGCGCTTAAAAAAACTATTATTATTGAATTTAAATTTACTCACTGCATAAATTTTAATTGCGGCTCAATTCATTGGACTCGTGGAGATTTTCGGTTTGACATGAATGCTCTAAGCGCTAAAATATTTTCCTTCTCTAGATGGAATAACATGCTAATGTTTTTAATGATTTACTCTTTTTTTTTAGCCCGGCAGTGGCGAACGCCGTACTCTCCCCATAGAATTATCCGGACCTCCTCGGCGCCGACATGGTCATAACAGTAGCAGTAGCGGTGCCGGGAATAGCGGTTGCGGGAGTAGCACAATCTCAACTCCGCCCGTTTTACAGACATCATGTTCCCTTCCTGAAACACCTGTCTTCGCCCGGGGCTGTGATATTCCCAGAACACCTCATCGCCGGGCGCCTGATATACCAGGCTCTTCATCTTCATCATCGGTGATAGCTAGTGGATCGGGGACCACAGGAGGAGCCCGAACAGCCCCTCGGCCAGGAGCCCTTGGGCCTGGAGGGACACGGTTCTGCGTATCGACGACATGCAGGCACCGCTGGAGGAGCATTAGGCTTGGGTCAGGCTTTGGTTGGAGCTGAGTTACTTCGATTGGCAGGAGGACCTGGCCGAGGTAATTGCAAAGAGGAGCAACAAACAAATAAAAGTGAATTTCAATGTCACTATAAAGGTGTCCTTGGCCAGTAGTCAAAAAGTTTGGCTTTCGCCCAGAGTGATCAGGAAATAACTGCTTTAAATTCTGTCAGTGTGCCACTTGGGTAGCACTCCTAAATTGACGCCTCAATTCTAAAATTAAATCAATTATGATTATAATAAAAAATATTTTTTTCATGTACATCTATGTCTTCTTGTAGAGTGCAGTGAGAAAATATATTTAAGTCTTAGTTTAAGATAAGGCTATTAAATATTATTTTGCTAGATTAGAAAAAAATGAGGAATAGACTATGGAGAGGAAAAGAAAAAGAAACAAAACACTTCCTAATGGCGTAAGAGATATATTATATATATATATATAAGAATGATGAAGTAAAAGAGAAAATTATCTTCCTAAAAAAGTCAAATCTAGAAGAATTGGTTCAGGCAAAATAGATGCACCCCATGAACGTGCATTTGATGTTTTATTCAATGGGAAATGTTTTATGAACATTTTTAAAATGTATATAAATTTCGATTTTTCACGAGCCCCGTGGGGACATTTTGAACAGGGAGGAGGGGGGCCCTAAACTTGTTGGGTAATAAATTATATTGGTAAAATCATTAGCTGACAGGGCCTTCATCTTGCTTAATCCGGCAATTGTTCTTATATATATATCGCAACGATCCCAAGGACCTGAGTCCGGGAGAGATCGTTTTCTTTTATTTTCATTAATAATTCTTGTGAAAAAGGTTTATTTATTTTTTTTTTATATATAATTTCAATTCGCAAAATAAAAAATTGAACTTGAAATAATGATTAATCTCGTTTTAAAATAAATCTAAACAATAATCATCGCCACTCTAGAGACTTGAGCCTTTAATTTAAACAATCAAAACGATTAGCTGTGGGAAGCAGTGGCGTAGTGAGCTTAACTCGCGCCCGGGGCACAATGCCTTTTTAGCGCCCCCCCCCCCCATTCGAAAACCATATATTATATTTAAAATATACAAAATTATTGTGGGGGCGGTATAACTCGCCGAAGTTTTTTCGCCGAAAGTAAAAACTCGCCGAAAAAAAAGTCGTCGAGAACAAAATCGCCGAAAATCCGAAAATAAAATATTTTTTTAAAATCTGGTGTGACTGTCCCACCAGATTTTTTGTGTCGACATACGTATAGTTTCCGTCGATATATTAGAAGATGTAATGAAATTTATAAGTAGGGCTCTGGCCCTCGGACTTGGTCTAGTGGCTAGCGTGCTGGCCTTCTAAACCAAGGGTCAGGGTTTCGGATCCCAGGCAGGCGGATGATTTTATTTAAGCCATTTGGCATCCAAATGGCTTAAATAAGAATCCCTGGGCCCCCAATACATTTATATTCATAAATAACGGTTATCGTTTAAAGTCTTATATGGTCTAAGTTGCCGAAACGACTATGTGCATGTGTGTGTGAGTGTGAGTGTGAATGAGAAAAAAGTGCGAGTGTTTTTTTTACAAAAAAAAAAAAAAAAACACTAAAAAACATCAAAAATATTCTGTGTGTGTGTGTGTGTCAATTTTAAGCACGAAGGAAATGAGCTAGGAAGTTGAAATTTTATATTTAAGTTAGGCACCCCCCTTAGGGCGTGAAAATAAGCTTTTAAACAAAATCGGCCAAAAACTACTAGTACTTTACAGATGTTATTTTTTCAGTTTTTTTCGATTTTCTCAAAATTCGCTTTAACGATTTTGATTAAAATTCAAAAAACAATTATTTTTTTAGATGTTCTTTAAAATGTATATTCTCATATATCGACGGAAACTATATATATGTATGTCGACATAAAAAATATTTTATTTTGGAACTTTTCGGATTTTTGGCCGTTTTTTTTCGGGGAGATTTTTTCGGCGAGATTTTGCTTTCGGCGAGTTTTTTCTTCGGCGAGAATTATTATATTACACTGGAACTAAATTTAAAATATATTTTCCAGAAATCAATTATAATAAAAATAATAAAAATAAAAATTATCCAACAATTTTTTGTTTTGCGGGCCATTTAGCGCCCCTTTGTGAGCAGCGCCCGGGGCATCATGACCCCCCTTGCACCCCCCTCGCTACGCCACTGGTGGGAAGTGTTGTCTCACAAGCTATTCCCTTTCTATTCACTAAAAATAATGATTTATTACAAGAATGTGAAATGTAATTTTTTTTAACTGACAAGTGAGACATATAGAAAGGAAAATAGATTTGGCTGCTCAGTCTGTTGTTTTGACTTCGCCTCAAATAATAATCGACGTTTTTAAGCGCCGTGGAAATTATCTTATACAAAATATTACTTTATAAAATGTTACTCGGGCCAACATACATTTGACCAGCATTTTATGTTTATTGCAAATCGTCTTCAATTTTTCGCTATTAGTCGAAAATTAAGATCAGGAGTTATTATTTATTAAATAAAATTTAAAACATAAAAGGTATATCTATTCCAAATATATCAAAGCGTATATGAATTTGAAAAGAATAAAAACTATTAGTAACAAGGTTTGCCATGAAATTTGACATGGGGCGCCACGGAAAGATTCTGAAATATTGAGGGCGCCGGAAACCGAAAAAGTTTGGGAACCCCTGTGTTAATCCATAATTTAAGAACGAACGATTTTATTCTCACGGATTTCTTTCTGATTATGTTCACTTAAGAATGGATCTAGCAAATATAATTTGTAATCTTATAAAATTTTATAATATTTTAAATCTTCATCTTAAAAATAATTTATGGGTTAATGAATAAGAAAAAAAAATGATTTTTTGGATCTAATTCGAGTTTCAGTCCTAAAACAACAAAATTATCTGCTAGTTAATTATCTCTTATCGAATTTTAGAAGACTAATCACTGATCAGCTCATAAATTATGAACATATACAAAGAGATGAATGAACACAATATCAGATTAAACGGGGGTTTTGTTAGGAGGTAGTGGAGGGAGGAGGGGACGAAATTCGGAAGGAAGTGGAGCCTACAAGAACTGGAGTAATGATTATTTGAGTTGAAGCTTTCCCACAGTGGTAAAAATTTCTGATTTTGATTTTCCTAAGATAAAACGTTTTGGTCACTTTGTCTCTTCTTTAGGTATAAATTCAGATACAATCACGAAGCTTCTTACATTCTGAACTGTAATCAGAACCAAGCTGACAATAGAATTAAACCTTCTATTTTATACAAAATAATCACTATCGGTTCCAGAAGGGAGGGAGCCCCATATTATGATTTTAAGCATGAAAAAGTTATTTTTTAATGCTAATTTGAATTCAGAATTAAATATAATAAATCATTATTACCCGCAATACCCTCCCATTAATCTGTCACTGTCTCTCCACCTTTACTCCACTAAAAATTCGGGCCCCTTTCTCTCCTTGGGCCCGCCACTGAAAATAACCACAGGATTAAAATTATAATATTAATCATTTTTACTGCCAAAAGGTGGAGACGAATCTGAGTTCCCCTGGGAGTAATAGGAAAATATCTTCTTCCCAAATGGATTTCACATACAAAAATTTTTCTAATGCTTTTATTTTTAAATAAATTTAATAAGAATATGGAAGGTAATGTAAGACTTCTTAAATGAATACACCCAAAAAACATTTCTTCTTCCCCATTTATTTTGTGCATTCTCTGCAGACTAACTCAAGTTTTTTGTTAGGGTGGTATCCACGGCATCGAGCACACGGCAGACCAGCTAGTATCGAACACCTAGACCGATTGGCTCCCGGAAGAGGAAGACCTCAGCCTCCTGGAGCGCCTTGGGACCTCAGAGGAATGGGTCCTGGGGATCCAAGAAAACCTCTCACGTTGCCGCCCAACCTTTCTCCCAAGTTCTTCCATCGGTCGCCTCGAGAGGCTCTCAGAAGAGTCACCAGCCTTCTCATCAGGAAAGGTAGGAATCTACGTGTCCAACATTCCCCTGTTTAGTTTTTAGTTAAAAATTGTAAAATAAAATTAATCTCCTTTCATTGTAAAATATATTTAAAAAATTAACAAATAATAAATTATTCGCAAATTAAAGTCAAATTAAGAGTTATAATGCAAGAATTTCGTACACCTTTCTAATTGATTTATATACAATATTTTTTTCCGGTATATATTTTATAAATAAATTACTTTTATGGATTGGAAGAGATCAATCCATAACATCAACAGAAACTTCTCTTCAGCTTATATAAATTACAATACTTTTATAAAATAACTATAACTATTCAATATTTTGTATTTTCAACTTCAGTAATTTTTTTATTGATTGTTAAATAATTCTACTCTGAAGAGGGCACTCAAAAACACTGCAAAAAAAAATTATTTCATATACAAAATTTGCCTAACAAATTTTGTTTTGTGAATTCACAGACACCATAGTTACACAAAATTTGAAAAGAAATTACAAAACAATCTAATAACGAAAAACTTGGCAAAAAAATCGAAAAACTAACTTTAAATAAAATTTATACCTTCCACTTTTTGGCTTTCAAAGAGAAATATTTTGGCTAGGATACTCTGGATTTCTAAAGAAATTATATTTAATACAAAATCATTAGATTTGATTTGAAGATACTAGTCAATAGTACGTGAACCTTTGAGATAACTCTGATTTTTAATAGCCAATTTTTCTTTTAGAAATTGAGATTTCAAAGAAACTAATATACAAATAATTGAGGCTTATAGAGGGTCAAAATGAAAGAAAAAAATGATCAAATGGATCGAGACAGGGTGTGGGGTGAGGAGTGGGGGGGGGGGATAGTTCGATATCACATTGAAAGGACCCTAGTTTATTTCACAGATGACTCAGTGGTGTCCAGTTTGGATTGTCGCTGCCCTTCTCTATTTCTCTTTCTGCTGATCGATTTAGTGTTGTTGGATGCCTAACTACTAGGCGTTCTATCTCAATCAAACCTCAGTCAGCATTACTTCTGAAGCATTGATCTAACAAATTCAATTCCAAACCCCATTCTTTGCCTAGAAATATAAGGGTTATTTCTGCTTATATATATTTTACCATTTGTATCGTAGAAAAATAGATAGGCGATGATACTGGAAGAATCTCTATGAATATAGATTTTCGAAGATGAAATAACCAGAGGCGTAAATAACACCCCCGGAGACCCCGCAGTTAGGGGGCGTAGCAGGTCAAGGGGCACAGAGAAAAAAGAATTTAAAAAATAAAATGTAATAAACACATTATCATCAAAATAAATTTTACCATTCTTTAAAATATCTTAATAAAACTTTCATAAATACAAGAGTGAATTTTTTGGATATTATGAGGCATTCTTGAGTTTATGGGTAGCGCTGATTTCAAAAATGCTATCAGTTTTGCCCTATCTGAGATAGTTTTAGAGGTATAGAGAAAAATAAATTTAAATAGAAAATTTACTTTAAAATGGATTTTTCAAGATTTTTTTTAAAGCGTCACCCCTTAAAAATATGCAGATAGTTAAAATACATAGAAATATTCCAGTTTCTATACAATCTGAGGTGATTTAGTGGTGCACAACAAAGCTAAAGTTTTGAAAAATCGAATTTTTTCAGTTGTTTTTTTTTAACTTTGGACATCCTTAAAATTTTTTACCATCCCTGAATACAAAAATCCTGTATTTACGATATTCTGTAATTCTTTAATTTTCCAAAAATCATTCATTCGTGCAAATCGATTAATTGTTTACGAAATTATAAACAAAATAATTATCAAAGTCAATTACAAATTATAAGAAAATTTAATGAGAAAGATGTGAGGTGTTTGCTTAGAAGTTTTCTTGGGTATTTGGTTAGCGCTGAAACTTGACTTAGATAACTGTTTTGTTCATAATTTCGTTAAAAATTAATTATATTTTCAAGAATGAATGATTTTTGAAAAATTGAACTATTGAATACGTATAGTAAATATAAATTTTTGACGTTCAGAGATCGGGAAATATTGTATTAGGGATGTCCAAAGTTTAAAAAAACTGTAAAGATTCTAGTGTATATATTGGGGTCCAGTCATTTGGTATCCAAATGGCTTAAATAAAATCATCGGACTGACTGGGATCCGAACCCTCGACACTTGGTATACAAGGCAGGCGGGCTACCAACTACGTCAAGCCCGAGGGCAGCTCTCTTTATTTATTTGTCTTGAATTATTGTTACATAAATAAATTATAATTTAATGAAAAAAAAAATTTAATAATAAAAGAAATTGAGATAGAAAAAAATGAGAAACGAGATGAAAATTCCAATGAGTAGTTTATTTATTTTCAATTTCTTTACGATTCAACATGATGATGATCATAGCATTCTTTCTCAAATATTTTCTCATTTATTTTTGAGTCTTCGAAGATATTTTCGGTGTTCGATCTTGAAATGCCTCTTTCTTGCAATCAAAAAAATGTGATGAAAAAAAAAGGGTTGAAAGGATGATGAAAAAAAAGACAGGATATGGCTGATCCTGTTGATCTCACCTTCACAATTAGCATTTAACGTCATCCTCTGAAGAGACAACGTCAACGTATCTCTTCACATACTAAGCAAAGATGGCTGATGCCTGAATGAGTCATTCACTCCCGATGTGATGACTCAGGCCGTTTTTCCACTCTCTCTCTCTCTTGTCTCGTTCGTCCTTTGTGCCAAGTGCACGCACTTGTTCTTGTGCCCTTGCCACCTTTTTTCACAAGTACCACACGTTTACCTTCTATCTTAAATTATTAATTAAAGGCACCCTTTTCAAAATGAAAACGGAAAAAAGTCAAACAAAAATTTGGGAAAATGAAATCATTGCAAAAACGATCGCGATTCGGAACTTTTTTTTAAAGAGGAATATTCTAAAGAATTATTACTGAAAGAGATTTTCACCTTGCGGCTTTAATATTCTTATATATTCAAATTTCAAATAACAGTGGTGATTGTGATTTCTCGCGATAGACGAAGTGAAGCGCGCCTCACCTTTGCTATCATTTTCCAGCGGCTGGAAAATTGCATGTGCTTTTGATTGTGTTCTTTTTCTTTTAATTTTCCTACGTCTCAGCAGAGATAACTCCAATTACAGAAAGACGGAGGAGACATTAGCAATGTTTGAAAAATTTCACGGCAAGTGGGATTTGTACCTGAATTGGATAGCAACTCTAGATTTGTAATCCGCAGTTAGCCATTCGACAATGCGTTTAATTTATAAAATATTAATTGCGTTTTGGTGAAGTTACCTAAACAGAGCTCTAATTCAGAAATATAGTAAAGTTCAAGTGGTGTTCCTGAAGTTGGTTTATTTGTAAAATAAAAAACGCTAAATTTTCAGCAATTTTTTATTAATTAACAAGGTAATATTTCGGAGACCTATCGGCACTCCTTCACCTCTTTCACCAAGTTTGCCCCGTACAATTAAGCGACCATTTTACTCGTCCGGCAATTATTAATTATTTGAAATCCACTGAAGGAATGCCGATAGGTTTCCGAAATATTTGGAAATATTACCTTGTTAATTAATAAAAAAAATTGCTGAAAATTTACACAAATATAGTTAGAGTGCCATAACTTTATTTAGATAGTAACTGCATCTACCGGTATGTTCCAAGAATCTGGAAACGATTTTCCATTTTTAGTGTTAGAATTTCATTTATTATCTAATCATCTAAAGCCCAAGCATGTCTTAAATCATCTAGTAGAATTCTTTGATGCTTTAATATGTTTTAATTTTTCGGATTGTTGAACCAGAAGATCTTCTTAGTTTTTGTTTTTAAGAACCGGAACAATAATTTCATTCCCGTACATTTCGATTTATTTCTGTTTAAGATGTAATTGAACTTATGTTAATCAACGAATGTAACTTTTTTTTCTTTCAGTTAATATAATGCTAGCCTTGAACCGACCACGTGGTCGTTTTTAGAATTGAGCGGGATCTTGATGTAGTGTAGCATTTGTAAGGTGGCGCTTGAGGCGTGCAGCGGCCTATGAATGCAACTAACGCCAAGAGTTTTGCTGCATCGACCTCCTCTTATGTCAGGGCGTGGCTAAAACCTCTCTCTCTCTCTCTCCAATCTTTCTATCTCACTTGCACCCACTCTCCTTCCCTCAGGAGCCATTCACTATCTCTCTCTCTCTTCGATGGAGATTTCGCGTTGCAAGGGTTGGAACAACACTGTCAAGGGGGTCAGTTTGGCAACAACGCGACAGCGGAAATGCTTCTTGTTCGGGAGAAGAGCTGAGGGAGTTGATGCTCTCCAACCCCTGGGTGGCTTTGGTCCGTGGCTCTTTCAGGTAGTCATTTTTGGGGCTCACTCATCAGGAATTCCAATGGAATTTTCTTTAGATATGAATGCATTCAGTCTTCCCCCACCCTAAATAGGGGCGACAACTTTTTTTTCGATACAACATTCATAATTCATCTCCCTTTTAACATTCCATGCTCTTAAAAATTATTGCTTTATCTAAATAGCATACAAAAAGACTAGATTCTGATAATATTCAATATCACTAAATGTCTAGAAGAAATATATTAAGATAAATGGTCAAAATATTTCTAGATATATGGGGATGAAATGATATTTGAATAAATAAAGAAAATTTTATTTAAGATTGATTTATTTATAATAATAGCACCAGGGTTGGTGTAGCCTGTCGTCTAGGCAAAGAAAAATGCATACTCGATCCTTATCAACATGTTCTTATATTCAAACATGTAAGTATATACAAAAATAGGCAACTTTATATAAAAATTTTTTATTGATTAATTTGATTAACAAACAAAATTAAAATTACAGTTTCACAAAGCGCCTCTAGGCTGTTGCCTTATCGTAAAACCAGTCCTACACAACATGAATTATGGACTTTACAACCCGATTTGATTATATTCACTGAATTGTATGCCATGAATAAATTAAAATTTTCTGATACTTCCGTTTCAAATTGTCGAGATTTTGTCTTAATCAGAAACATGGGCGTAACTAGGGGGTGCCCCCCCCCCCAGAAAGCTGCCTGCCCCAAGAAAAATTGAGAAAATATGGGGCTTTCCAGGCCTTCATCAACATATGATGAAATATAGGCTACATATATATATATATATATTCATATATGACAACTCCCTAATACCTGATGATGATCAAATAAATTTGGCCCGAAAAGTCGAGAGATTAATTGGGAAACTCCTTCCTGGCTGCCACCTGTCTGTTCAATACTTTGTTAAACATATTAAATAAAATCTTTCTATCTTCCACTAAAAAAAGTACCGATATAAACAAATACGTATTAAAATTAAATCCCCTCTGAAATTGAAATAGGTAGGCTCTAATGAAATACCCAATATTTTACATATTCTCTGTAGGCTATATTTTAATTAATCTATTTCAATCAATAAATAAAATCGCATCCACTTATCTAGCGTTAATATTTAAGGCATTAATCCAGGAGTTAAATTAAAAAAAGACAATTAAGTACGCCGACTAACAATGAATCCAATCGTGATGAGATTTATTAATATTAGTATCTGATTCAATCTTTAAATTTGTCAAAAAAAAGAATGAAATTTTATCTTTGATTTTTAATAGACTATACTAATTTATAAAAATCTGGTCTGACAGGTCGCAGAGCAAACAACTTTCTCCTACCTTAGGTAAAGGAAAGTTGTGTTCTGTGCTTGTCACACCAGATTTTTTTTTTGTCGAGATATATTTAGTTTCAGCCGGTATATTAGAATTGAACTTCAATTATTGAAGAGATGAAATTTATAAACTTGGGAAAATATTTATATTTTGTTACCGGCTAAAAAACGTTTTAGAGGAAAATATACCAATATATTCTTGACAAAAGAATAGATTCTTTTAATTAACAATTTTCTAAAACAATTCATTTGTTTCTAGTTGTCTCTGGAAATATTTATAAAGTACTCAAACACAGATGAAATTGTAAAGATTTTTTACTCTTTAATTAAAATTTGAATATCATTTAAAAAAAAATGTAAACTCACATTTTTAAGCCTGGTCGATCGCCGACCGCACCAAGTCGAAATGTCTCCAAAAGACGTCGATCGAAGACGTGTGTATTTCACCAAATATGTCCAAGATGACCGCAGGAGATAGGTTGAACGTGTTCTAAAAAGAAATCAAAAATTACAATCATATTTTCTATCAAAGATATAACCCTGATTGGTATTATCAATAAAAAAAGAAAAAATGAATTTTACCGCCCAAAAATTATCAAACAAATCCTAACGACAATTATCAAAAGATATATAAAAGTAAAACTTCTAAAATTGGCTAAATTATTAATAATCTAAGCAAGAAGATAAATGGCCCATAAATGATACCGAAAAGTCTTATTTTGAGACTTTTATTGAATCTGGTGCATCCAAAATTGGCTGATATCTCAATCCCTTCATTATAATTATATCACAGCCACAACTACAAGCCAACATTTATTAATATTAAATATCTTCTTCTTCTTCTCTCCTCGCCTTGTCCCGCGAAGCGGTACCTCACTCTTTCCCTCCAACCCTATCATACGTTTTTACGACCGGAAGAAATAGGACAGGCCGGCCCGTCACACGGTCTGACGCCTGTTGAAAAGAGGAAGGAAGAGACAGACATGCAAAGAATATAAGGATTGCCTGTCCCAGCTCGGGTAGCTCGTGGTCGCCATCCACGTACTCACAAGTTGTGGGCCCCTGAGCAAATTAATATTAAATATCATATGTTATTAATAGGATTCATTTGAATAATTTTTATAAAAAATAATGTCAGACAGTAAAGATTTTTTAGAGTTTTATAAAATAATATAATTTATAATGAAAGTAAAAATATTTTATGATTTAATTAAAACATAGTCAAAATAAATAATTAAAAAATAAATTAAAATACAATAGAATCTTGCTAATCCGGCCTAAACTGGACCGGCCCTATGCCGGATTCTGAATTACCCGAAACATTTAATATAATGCAAAATGTATACATCTATATATATAATGCATACATATTTATATCTTGATAATAAAAATAAATTTATTTTATTAAATTACCCCTTTTTTTTTGCTTTTCAACGCGCCGGATTAGCCAGTACATTGGAGTATCGAAGTCCGGATTAGCAAGACTCTACTGTATCTATTTACAAAAGGTTGTTGGGGAGAAACTAAGCAGATTGAATAAATAAATTTAAAAAAAGTTATTTTTAAAATAGAAATTATTTTTTTCACCAATTAAATAAAAAATTTTATAAATATTTATTGAAATTTTTTTATAATTAAATAATGTAGAGTATATTTCCTCTTTCAGCAGTTTGCATTTTTTACTAAATTGCTATTATAATTATATGTACAGGTTCCTTAATTTGGAAAGAACTTATGTCGCCCACCCTTCCCCCTCCTTTGAGGTTGCTATTCGCTGAGATACCTGTATAAATCTAAAACTGATTGTGAACAGTGCAAGCCGGGCGGCGAGGCGCATGGACATTCAATAGAAGCCACTACTTACACAAGCGTATGCCTGTGTGTGTGTGTGTGTGTGTGTGTGAGAGAGAGAGAGAGAGATAGAGAGGGAAAATGCACATTCACTTCTCCTACTCTCAATCCCTCAATATAGATATTTTCATTAGTACAATCAAAATGCTGATAAGTTTCCCTCTCAAACTATTCTATCAAAATATATTATTATAAAAAAATTTCACAGTAAAGCCTTCATCTCAATTTGATGACTGTTCAAATAATTCACGCTAGATAAATTAATAAATAACAAACATAAAAAAAGGATTGAAGGAAAATACCTGGAGATATGAAATTCATTGTAAAATGGAATTTGAGGAAGAAAATGTATCGTGGATGAATTGTCGGAAAGATGGCGAGAGATCAAAGCGTTGCTTTTGATTAAAGACCGATTCGAGTGAGGTTAGGTGTCTACCGCTCCATGGCTCAGCTCTTATTAAAAGACGAACAAGAAGGGCTAAGCAATTAACAGTGGAGAGATCACGTGACATCAAGATCGATTCTTATTGGCCGATATATTTCCAAACAATCAAAGACCAAATTCGAAGAAATAAATAATAATTGAAAGCATGATTCAAATGATATTTGATAAAAAAAATTTAATTATGTTTGAATAATTATAAATTATAATTTAAAAAATAAAAATATTTTAGCAACTGATTATTGCAAAAATTAAAAAAAAAAAAAATTCTCATATAACAAGAGTATCCAAATTTTTGACCACAAGAAGCAAATTTCGATTGAAAATATTTCAGTGTTTAAAAAAAATTCTGGTGTGACTGGTCGCACAGCACACAATTTTCTTTTACCTTCGGTAATCGAAAGTTGTGTTCTGTGCTTGTTACGCCAGATTTTTTGTGTCGACATGTATTTATTATAGTTTCCGACAGTACGGTACATTCGATTTTAAAGATGTAAAATTTATAAGTATGGGAAAATATTTATTTTTTCCGCTTTTGCAAATCATTTGATTTTTTTTTTTGCATGCGAGTCTCATCCCACCTTTTCAGACTCAGGTTTTGGCCGGCCGAAAGTTTAGGCTACTTTTTGGCCGAAACCAGGATTTTTGGCCGAAACTGGCCGAAACCGTAACCAAAACCGAATATTCGGTCGGTTCCTAATTAATATATGTCTATGTATAATGACAATGTTAGTTTAAATTTAAAAATAAAATGAATTTTCATGATATTAAAAAAAAAAAAAAATACAGCCGATAGGGGTAAGTTAAGGCAATGAATCATCCATGTGTAACGACAAGTGCAGCGGCCAAGAGGGGGCCTTGCAGCACTCAACGCAGAAACCGAGTGGGGGTAATATTAAGCGCACAATTCATCGTCAATAGTTAACAATGCTGCATTTTTCGTTACCCTAGAAAAATTCAATTTAAGTAAAGTTCAATCAACTGCAAATTTCCTATCCTTTTGTGGGGTTTTACTTTTAACTCGCTATCCATTTTTTAGGAGAATGGATGTTTATAGTTTAGAAAAACAAAATCATAGTTCAGTTCCGCATCATGTTATTTATATAAAAAAAAAAATTTTATATTTATTATCTTGATACAAAAACAAGATTAGATTATTATCGACATTATAAAGGGAAATTTCCCAAATCTTGCTTCTATCTCTCTTTAGTTTAACATTTTAGCCTCCCTTTCCTTTCTCTTGAGCAAACAATTCATTCGGCCCTTCATATTTGCATAATAAAAACGTGTTTGAGATTCTAAGTTTTTACATTAATATTAAGCCTGAAGTGGCCATCCAACTTAAGGATGGGTTGTTTATAAAAAACTATTTATTTTTTCAATGCTAAGTTGGTGGAGGCCCCCAAATCAAAAAATATTTTTATCTACTCTTTGTAAAAAAAAAGTACTGTAACTACAAAAATTTTGATAATATAGATATAGGCTAGATAAAATTATTATTTTGTGCATAATTGAGTTATTTTAATGCAACTACATAGACTCGATCCCAGGCTGTTACTCCACCCCTTCTATCAGGCGGTACAGCGATTGGCCTATCATTTCTAGCCCATACTAAACGCTCCAAATTAATTCAATTAGAAAGAATATAAATTATTAGAAATTTTTGTCCAGGAAAATATTCGTAACAGCAAATTCACAGAGGTATCTCAAATCCTTTATCGCTCCGGGCCCCTAATACTCTAAATTCACCACTGTTATATATTTTAGAAAACTAAATTATCCAAAAAATATTAAGAAATTTTTGTTAAAATTATACATAATGAGTCAGAAGATGTCTCTAAGATACTTTTGGCGGATACTGATAGTATAGGCCTACTAATTGAGCTATATCCTACCTTTTAAATTTTTTAAATTTATCAAGTAGTATTTATTTATTCAAGTATTCCCTCCCTCCAAGAAAAGTAAATTCCATTATTTTTTTTTTATATGAGAATATTAAAGAATTTTAATTTATAATTCAGTTTTTATATTTAATAAAAAGACGACCCACACTCGGTGAGTGCCACCCACCATATAGCCCTTAGGGAGAATATCGAATTCCGAAATACCTTTCTATGAAAATATCAAACATATTGGAACTAATGGAATATAATTTTCTAAAAAATTTTCTCTCAATTTTACATTTCCAATAAAATAAAAAAAAATAACTTTTTTTTATTCCCGGTAGTAAATATTATTCCACCCTAGGATTTAATATATCAGAGCTGTTTTTTGATAGGGTTGGTTTTCATTTTCTTATCTTTATATAATAATAAAACTGTTGGAAATTTAACCAACTTTATTATTATTACTCCTATGAAATATTTAAGATAATATTATTAAACATGTTCTTTAACCCCGGAGGGTTGTATTTATTTTCAAACAACATTTAACTTGACTATCTATTAAGCAAAAAAATTTCTTTTTCTAAATCCTCAGGCGAGAATATATAAAACATTCTAAATGCATTTATTCTATTTATTTTCTATATTGAATTGAATTTTTTAAGGCTTAAAATTTCAAAAACTTTCCTCTTTAAAGTTTTAAAAATAAATATATTTGCATTTCTTAAAAAGTAAAGCGAATAATGTGATGACAAGTCTGATATTACAACAAAAAAAATGATAAATAATGTATAAAGAGAGAAAGAATGACAAAGAAGTTTCGAACGAATTATAATTCGTCTTCGGTAGGGGATTGATGATATTAAACGTTCGCAAAACCATTAATCATATATAAATTTATTTATGTATTTATTTATTTATTTATTTATTATAAATATAGCTATTAAAAATAAAATATCTTTATTATTTAAGATTTCGATCAATGGCTCTTGTTGAAACATTTTAGTACAGTACAATCCCTCTTATCTTAAATTACATATATTTATCATACATTATTTTTATTACGACGGTAGAAACAGCACTCTCATTATCCTTTTACATTATTTTTATTATTACATATATTATATATTACTTTTTTTTGTATTTTTAATTAAACTATGTGTTGCAACATAGTGCAATATGTTCGTTCAGATGGTGAAGTGGGAGGGGAAGGAGTTCCAGAGTTTGTTTACTCGCTTGCTTCCCAGTTTATTTTTCTACTACATAGGCTTGAGATCTCTTAAACAAAAAATGTGTGATGAAAATCAATTTTCACCGAAACCTCGGATTAATTGGCCAAACGGGTCTCGGTCCCGACCAGACCGGTTAAGAGGGGTGGTACTGTATATAAATAAAAATAAAACACTTAGTTATTTGTTTCAAATTATTTATTGATAATAAATCAACATCTAATACGTATTTCGACAAAGAAAGAAATTAAGAAATCACTTCAGAGAATGAAACGTATTAAGTGTTGATTTATTACATAATGATTTTGGTATGGGAGTATTGTGAAATATTCTTGGTTATATGGGTAGTCCAAAAATACCATCAGTTTTGCTGAGCTATAGTTTCAGATATATAGAGAAAATTAAATTCTAATAGAAAATGTACTACTCTAACCAGCTCTTATTTTGAATTTTCTACCTTTTTTTTAATGCGTTACTCCATAAAAATAGTTGAAATAGATAGAAATATAAAGTTTCACCCCAATCGGAGGTGGAGGTTTAGTGATGCAAAACCCAGCTAAAAGTTTAAAAAAATCGATTTTTTTTAGCCCTATGATTTAGACCTCATATAGATCATAAAACAAGAGATCTAAGCGGTAGGGTCTCATGAGGTACTTAAATTTAATAAATTATTATTTATAAAATAATGAAAAATTATCGATTTATTTTTTTTAAACTTATAATCAGGACATGTTAAGAACCTCAGTAGATGGAGCTTAAACACCGTTCTTTGGTATGGTAACCTTGAAATTTTCTTCCTTTTTTTTTTCTTTTTTCTTTTTTATTGATTCTATATGCCCCAAGGGTTTTAAATTTGCATGTCCCATCATACCTATGTTTCCATTACTTATTCGTTACAAAGAATATTTGAATTTTTTATCAGGAAAATGCATTTTATGTATCAAATCCTTTTTAGTTTTATCCTCAAATGTATGAATAAAAAAAAAAATTTAAAACCTTTCAATGATATTGGAATTTCTTTTTTGTAGATTTTTTTGTAAATTTAAACAAAACACAATTTAAAAAAAAAACTTGTGACACATACTCCTAAAAATACGTATAAAACAAATTAATGAAATACATTATTGCTCTAGTCCAGAGTTTCCCAAATTTTTGAAGTTCACCGTTGGGAATAAATACTAATACTACCCTTCCTTGAATTAAAAAAAGTTTTATATGTTAATATATTGAAATATTATATAATAAATAACGTACACCATAACATAATATAGTAAACTTTACTACGGTCACTGAGTAAAAATACATCAATAGTTTTGTTAGCTTAAGTATAGGCTATTTTTTTTTTGTTTATCTCAATATCTTAGCCAATCACGTGGCACCCTTAGGTCCCAGGGCTCACCGGTTGAGAACCACTGCTCTAGTCTTTAGACCAGAGGTAGAAGTTTCTCTTCTACTAGTCAAAGATTCTCTCCCCGCAGTGAAGAGCAAAAATTCATCAAAAAATTGAAAAAATACTTGAGTAAAGTCCTTGTACTCTTTAACCGATTTTGTTCAAAAGATTATTATTACGTACCAGGGGGTACTTAACTTAATTATCAAATTTCAAATTCCTAGCTCTTTTCGTTTTTGAGATATTTTGTTCACCAACGGCTATTTTGCAAATCGAAAAAGTGCATCAGTAAAGTACTAGTGAAGAAAAATTCATCAAAAATTAAAAAATACTTGAGTAGTCCTGTACTTTTTGGCCGATTTTGTTCAAAAGCTTAGTGTTACGTCTCAGTGGGGTACCTAACTTAAATATCAAATTTCAACCTCCTAGGTTTTTACATTTGTCCCCATACCTCCCGTGATTGGAACAAGCTCCCTGCGTCTATCTTCCCCAAAACCTACAATCTTCAGACTTTCAAGTCTAACCTCAACAGGCATCTTCTCAGTTCCCGCAGTTGAGTTTCCCCTTTATGTTTCTCCTTTTGTTTTTATTTTCTTCCTGGCTGCATGTGACTATTGGTCATTATAGGTCTTCGGACCTTATGCACCCATTCCAAAAAAAAAAAAAAAATTCTTGTGATATTTTATTCACAGACAGAAACACACAGACCATGTTGATGGACCCATTTTTTGAGCTCAAAACGTATATTTCCATCACAACCTCGACATCGAATTTTTGATATGAATCTAATTCTTTCTCTAGTAAGAGAAAATAAAAAATAAAAATAAATTTGATCGACTATTATTAGCTACGATTTTATAGGCTTATATTAAGATTACAAGTAAAAGACTTTCGTGTAAGAAAAATTAATTTTACTGCGGCCTTGACCTTGAGGTTAGATCATTGCCTTGTAGATATTTGTAGTTAAGTCATGGCATAACTCAAACTCGGATAGGTAATCAGAACACACCTGAGACTCACATTAGAGTGTGTCTAAAATGATTTTCAACACTTGGGGGCAAAAAAAAGAAAAAAAAAAAAAGACGCTGCTCATGCTTTTCTTTTTGTGTGCTGCTGCGTGGGTTTTGTCTCCAGGTGGAAATTACTCGATTAAAAAATAAACGTCAATAAAAATGAAACAGCTCTTAAATTTATTCAGGTATAAAATAGAGAATTGAGTTTTATTTGAATTAAATAATGATTTTTCTTTCTTTTTTTTTTTACTTTCTCTTACCTCTATATATATGTTAATATATAGAGAAAGTATTGGTTTCATGTCAAAAATTCAAAGTCGAGATTTTGATGGATATACATGTTTTGAGGTCCCCTGAGTCCAAAAAAGTGGTTTTCGCGACATGATCTGCCTGTGGGTGAGTGTGGTGTGTGTGTGTTCAATTTAAAGCATGCAGGAATTGAGCTACGAGGTTGAAATTTTATATTTAAGTTTTGTACCCTCCTGGACCGTGAAAATAAGCTTTTAATCAAAATCGGCCAAAGAGTACTAGTCCTTTACTAATGTACCTTTTCAGTATTTTTTCGATTTTCTCAAAATTCGTTCCAACAATTTTTTTTTTAATTCATAAATCAATTATTTTTTAGATGCTCTTTAAAATGTATATTCTCATTTTGACATTGAAATCTTCTGAAGACCACTTTACTCTTGTACTTCATAGGAAAGATAGGAGAAATGGTTGCCATGGTATCATTTATAAATTTTACATTTTGAATTCTAATATAGCGGCGGAAACTAAATATATGTCGACACAAAAAATCTGGTGTGACAAGCACACCTTCGATAATCGAAAGTTGTGTGCTGTGCGACAGTCACACCAGATTTTTTTATTAAACATTCTGACTATTAATTTTGTTACATGTTTTTTTATTATATTTATTTATCTGAGTGTATTTTTATCCATCCCCTATTTGCTAATTAACAATAGCGGATTAATGATTTATTCATAAAAATAATTTTTTATTTTTAGAACATTATTTTTCTCTTGTGTTTTAATGTAATATAGGCATATCATTAATAATCGATAAATTTTAAGCGGACCTAGAAACTAGGACATTATCATTATTAATTTATATTGCAAATATTGGATTTAATAGGATATTGGGCGCCACAAGTGCCTTGAGATTGGAGCTTTGAGCTTAGTCAACCAAACCAATATTAAAAAAATAAATAAATCATCTTTTTTTAATGCAACTGAAGGGTTAAAGCTAGTTTTAAGGCAACACTTCCATCGGCTAAGCATTTTGGCTGCCTAAGCTCAAGGCTCTAATTTCGAGCATATCAGGCATTGTGGCGCTGTCTGTACCAAAAAATAGGGAAGTATAAAAAAAATTCAAATAATCATCTTGGAACCAGGCGTACAAGTTGAAAAAATTTAAGTTTTCTGAGAACTGATTAAAACTAATAAGTTAAATTGTTAATTTAAATACTCGTATATGGGTGGCTGATATTTTCATTATAGGGGATTAAATCCCTACTCCAAAAATCTTTAATAAAATAAATAAAAGATTTTTTAAGTTGTATTATAAAAAATATTTTATATTTTTTCCCCCCTCCCTCGAAAAAATTTTTCTGCCATATTAGTTAAGTGTAATCTATATGTCCTCCGAAGGATAATATATCCTCTAAAAGGCAGTATCGGTAGTCTATGAGAGTTGATAGGTTTCTGATAAAAGATTCAGTCTAAAGGGCAACCAATTTAGTAAAAAAAGACGCGAAAAAATGAAAATATATTTCCTCTTTAATTAAGCCGCAATATCCTTCAAAGGGTTGCTTTAAAAAAAAAATAAGTAATTTCTTAAAAAATATTTTCACTTACACAAAAAGGGACCATCTTGAAGCTCGAAGATGTAATTTTGAAGTTCCAATTGAAGTCAAAAAGAAGAAGAAAACCAGGATATCTGAAAAGAAATAGAAATCGAATATTAATTATGTTCTATAATTTTTACAAAATTTCGAAATAATCTACTAATCCCCAAAAATGTACTTAGATAGTAGATCTTTTGATTTTTTTTATTTATATCATTGGTTCTATTTTGTGTATAAAATTCATTTTGTATTTTGAATAAATTTAGAATCAATAATAATAATAATCAATATAAAAATGGCCCTCAGGCTTTGTGTAGTTGGTAGGGTGCCTGCCTTGTATACCAAGGGTCGAGGATTCGGATCCTAGGTATTCCTATGACTTTATTTGGATACCAAATGGCTTAAATGAAAATGCCTGGTGACATTTCTTAAACCTCGGCCACAGGGGAGGGAGGGGTTGAATTCTTATATATTTTGATTTATTGATTTAGAGGAAAGTACCCAAATTCGGACCCCCATTTTGTTTTTATAGTATAAAGTATATAAATTATTGAAAAAACCTGTTTTAAAGCTATGTAATATTTACTTTACTCTGTGATGTACTATTGGTAATTTATTTATGGCAAATATATATGTATAAATTGCAGAGGTAACAATTTTTTTTAAATCTTACACTTTGGTGATTTTCAAAAAGGTTGCCTAAACTGGACCCCTGGGTAAAATGACCAAAAACTGAATTTACTGATCTAGGAGAGGGAATAAATCTGAAAAACAATTATAGAACGGTTTGACAAAAAATATATTTTTTTTATTTTAACATTTTTTAATGTAAAAATTGAAAATGTGATTGAAAAAAAAAATAAAAATAAATGTGAAAATTGAAAAAAAAGGAATGTTGAAAATGTGAAAAGTCAAGGTAAATACTTCAACATTGGATTTTATAAGGGGTAGAAGTTTACATAAAAGTTTTACATAAAACATCACACATTATGTAGGGGGTCCAGTTTAGGCAACTGTTGGGGGTCCGTTTTAGGCACCTCACTTCTGCATTTTCAAAACGCCATATTTGATAAAAAAAACATCACATTGGAAATAATTACATGGTCAAATGATTCCTTCAACATTACCATTTAAGAATATATAAGGGTTGAAAGGCTTACCTGTCACTTATCGCGTCCAATTAAAAAAAACTGAGCACTCACAAAAACTTTTAATTTTGCCAAAACACGTAATGGCTAACTGTCAAGTAAACAACTAGAGCAGGTGACGTTAGGGCTCTTCTACTTTGGGGTGGAATCTTGCACTAGTATTTACACTGTCTTTCGCTAAGTTTCAGCACTAATCAGAGACAATAACCATGGGGGTCCACATTAGGGCAGGGGTCCGTATTTGGGTACTTTCCTCTAATAATAAGAACGTGAGATATGTGGGAAAAGTAATAATATAATACCGTAATTAAGATGAAATACGAAACAAAAAAATAATATTATTAAAATTAATTCGTTAGGGTGCGAAATGCAAATAAATTTAGACTTATATCATCAAATTTTTCACTTAATTACTTCAAGTGAATTAAATTTTTCTAAACGACTAACTCACAAAAAATTTAATAAATTAATCAAATCTGTGACTAATAATTTTTTCATTTGATTAAGTTTTATAAACTTAGAAAGTTTTACTTCTCATGAATTCTGTTTATTTCTCTGCTTCCCCCCTACCCCTCCCACTCTCCCACACTTCTCTTTTTCCATAAACTAAAACCAAAGGGGGACGCTTCATAATTAATGATATGACATAATCTAATAATCCAGAAGTTAGATATGCGCGACGTCACATGAATATCTTATCATTTCTATTTTAATAATATTTAGGATTAAATGTATAAAATGACTAACGAAGATAAGAAAATATTTTACCATATATATCCATCTTACCATATACAGTTATAAAATTAAAAATAATAATAACAAAACAAGAAAAAAAAAATCAAACAAAAAAAATCCGGACTCAATACTTTTAAAAATGATGATTATCTCAAAAACTATCAATTTTTGATAAAAAATGTTTAAGAATAAAAACCATTTAAAATAATATCATACCGTAGGTAGTATAACAAAAAAAAATTACTAATTTCAAAATATTTAGGTAAAATACTAGTCAATAATTTTGTTTGACGGATTCATTTCAAAATTTGATAGAAATCTTTAAATTTTAGTGTATGAAACTCATAGCTAATTTTCGACTAGTTTGTTGCGTTTTACTTTCTCTTACCTCTATATATATGTTAATATATATAGAGAGAGAAAGTATTGGATTCATGTTAAAAATTCGATGTCGACATTTTGATGGATATACACGTTTGGTGGTGCCCTGAGTTCAAAAAAAGTGGTTCGCAACAAAGTCTGTCTGTGTGTGTGTGTTTGTTTGTGAACAAAATATCTCAAGAACGAAAACAGGAAGGTGGTCGAAATTTTATATTTAAGTTAGGCACCTCCATGTTACGTGACACTAAGCTTTTGAACAAACTCGACCAAAGAGTACTAGTACTTTACACCCCCTGAGACGTAACATGAAGCTTTTGAACAAAATTGGTCAAAGAGTACTAGTATCCTTGAATTTTAATATATCGGCGGAAACTAATATAAATCGACACAAACACTGGTGGGACAAGATGAAACAATCCTAGATGAAACAATCCTATATTACTTTCTTTTACCTCTACATAATATATAGAGAGAAAGTATTGGTTTCATGTCAAAAATTCGATGTCGAGATTTTGATTTTGATTTTAAATTTATATCATTTTATTATAATAATAATCCTTAATAATAATAATAATTAATATAATTTATCAGCATTTATATTTATTCGTTTAAAAATATTTCTATATTGTAATTTTAACAAGTTATACCTGGTATTTTGAATACTAGTATATAAATCTATATTTAGAAATTGTCTATTGATTTATAAATATTTGTAATTACAAAATTAATTACTAAAAACGAATCGGAATATTAGAAAATATATGCTAATTTAAGTAATCAAAATTGAAATATTAATTATCATATTAATAAAGATTTTTTTATTTAATGTTGATTTAAATATATAAATCAATATTTATTAAAAAAAAAAAAAAGAGTAGCCGAAAAATGAAATATTGTATATTTGGAATTTAATTAAAATAGAATCCACCTTATCGTTTAAAATTAATTTTGAAATAAATTAAAGAGCAAATGTTCATTCTAGTTTTCAATCATTTCATCCCCTCTTCTGATCCTATTGCTCTGGGGGTGGGACTAAGGGAGGGGGTCCTATTGCGTGATTGCCTGTCTCTCATGTTCCTTTGTTTCTTCTCAAAAAATAAAAAAAACTTCTAATTTAAATTCAACATTTGTTTTAAAATAATTCTTGACTTTTTATCTTATTAAAGTTATTTTAATAAAGAGATTAACTTAATGTTTTTAATTTAATTATTTTTTTTAAATTTTCATACTCATATTTTATACTTTTTTGGATCTGAAAAAAACAGTGCGTTTCTGTTCCCTTAATACAGGTTTTTAAATTTTTTTAATACATACATAAGTTACTATACATAGTCCTATAAATAAGATTTCAACAAAATTTAACTAAAGTGGAAAGACTTATTTAATATTCTTCTCTTTATATTGATATTTTGGCCTTTTTTTTAAGATTCACTTTTTTCTCATTCACACAGTCTTTTCGGCAACTTAGGCCATATAAGACCGACACCGATAACCGTTATTTAAGAATCTATCTACATTTGGGTCCAGGCATTTCTATTTTAGCCATTTGGTAGGCACGCTACCAACTACACCAAGCCCCGGGGCATATTTTAGCCTTATTGCTATTCCTATTTAATTTTATTTATTGTTTGAATGAGATTTCTTAACCCTCTGTAAGACATGTTAAATTTTTTTTTTTTTAATAAATATTTTCTTTGCCTTTTCTTTTTAAAATAAATAAAAAATTTCCTTTTTTTTCTCTTCCCTTCCCTTTCAGAAAAAGAGGGTTTCTGGCTGTTATGTAAATAAATGATCATGTTATGTTATCCATAAAAAAAAAAAACTGCCCACCGTTTAACAAAAATTTTTTATAATAAATTTGGAATCTGGTTATACTCCGTTATAGTCCGTACATTATGATTTAAATCAACTACAGTCTTAAGATAATTTATATAAAATAAAGTCTTTAAAAATTATCTCAAGGGAAATCTATTTTAATAGGAGATGAACACTAAATGTTCTAAATCAAATTAGTAAAAAAAACTGTTTTCGGCATGAGAAACTTTTTATATCTATCTGATTATATTACCATTTGTTCATATTTAGAACCATTTCTTTACTCTTGCATTGAGGGAAAAGACTTTTTTGCACACCTTAGTTTTTTTCCATGCGGTTCTGACTCTGGGACCGAAACATAAACCGTGGGAGTGTTAATTTAATGAAAACAACTCTTTTGACTCCTACAGCTACAGTTTCTGCATAAACATGTGCGAAATTACACCTTCACTAGGCTCTATACATGAATGGTGTAAAGAAAAATTGCTCCCTCTAAACTTAAACAAATGTAATGTCTGTTACACCAAAAAAAAATTTCCTAACATCTATGATTATTATATTGAAAATTGACTCAAGAGAAGGGTGGAGGACTCGGTTTATAATCTTGGGGTTGTTTTCGACTCGGGTTTCACATTTGTCATTCAAAATCCGCGCCAAAGATTTTGATTAAAATTCAAAAATCAATTATTTTTTAGATGCTCTTTAAAATGTATATTCTCATTTTGCCATTGAAATCTTCTGAAGACTACTTTACTCTTGTACTTCGTAGAGAAAATAGAAATGGCTGTCATGGTAACAAAATATAAATATTTTCCCATACTTATAAATTTTACATCTTGAATTTTAATATATCGGCGGAAACTAAATATATGTCGACACAAAAAATCTGGTGTGACAAGCACAGAACACAATTATTGGTAAGCGAAAGTAAGAGAAAGCTGTGTGCTGTGCGACCAGTCATACCAGATTTTTCTTATAAATTTTTCTTTGTCTTTTTTTTTGTTGTATGTTTTGAAATCCCATTTAACTGGACATACCAGATAATGTCTGTATGGGATTATCGATGTAAATAAATAAATAAATAAATTTTTCAAATAGTTATTAAAAGTAAAATTTTTTTCTTCAAATATTAATAATCAAGAATGAGTTCTCCTCTTCTCTGCCTTCGATTTAATCATTTATTTAATTTTAATTAATTACCGGCTCACTAATTATAAGTTTCCATTATAGTATTTTAAGAACCGCCTCTCTATTTAACAGAAATAAAATACCTAATTTGGTTAATTAAAAGCACAAATTCACCCAACTTCACTCCAGGATGGATCCTGTTACACCCCTCAACTAATAATTCAATGGTATTGATCAAAGGAGAGCGTCAGTCATCGGTTCGTCATTACACTCGACTCATATAGCAAATTCTGAGTCAAATTTCTTCGAAATTTCCATTTTAATTAGCATCTTATGCATCAGAGAGTAACTACTCGTCAATTCACATGTGTATTGAATCAAACTGCATTTTTAATGAAGAGAGAGATTAGGAGCGAAAGTTTATTAACGATTTAAAATAATGACTTTCAAATGGACCTGGAGATAACAGATATCATATTTTCAAGTGTAGAAGATAACCATTTTGATGATAAAGCATAATATAATAGCTGTCCTCTTTTTGTCTGGCCTAGTATCCATAATGAATTTTTGATAAGAGTATATTTGAACAATCAAATTATCAATTTTAATGTTTTAAAATCCCCAATCAATTATTTATAAGGGTTTGAAATTTTATATATATATATATTTATTTTTAATTTTATTATATATCACTATTTAGTCTCTCGATTAATCTACTGACTGTATTCAGAAAAAAAGAAAAATTAATTTAGCCTTAAGGGTCTATTTAAGATTAAAAATCTGGTGTGAATGAGCGCAGTAATTAAAAGTAATTAAAAGTCCTGTGCTTGTACAACAAGATTTAGCTTTAGGCAGTACATTAGAATTCAAGATGGAAGATTTATAGAGAAAAATTTTTATATTTTGTTACCATGGCAACCATTTATCCTATCTTTCCTATGGAATACAATAGTAAAGTGTGCTTCAAAAAATTTCAAGTTCAAAATGAGAATATACATTTGAAAGAGAATCTAAAAAAATAAGTGATTTATGAATTGTAAACAAAATTATTAGAGCGAATTTTGAGAAAATCGAACAAATCTAAAAAAGTAGCCAGTCAGTTTCACCACTCCTAGAGAATAGAGCCGTGAAGTTAGACAACCCGAGCGCTTAGCTGCCGTAATTGTTGTCTCAAAAAATAGTATTTCCACTGCAGTATTAAAAAAAAGTTTATTTAATTAGTTTCTAAGTAGTTGTCTAACTTCTCTAGGGTGGCGGTTGATATTGAAACTGACTGTACAACAGTAAAGTAGGCCGACTAGTACTTTTTAACCGATTTTGTTCAAAAGATTCGTGTTACGTGCCAGGAGCGAACCTCAATTCCATCAAAATTTCAACATCGAATTTTTAACATGAATTAAATACTTTCTCGATATACCACTAGATTATCATATATAATGGTAAAAGAAAGTAAAAATCCTCTTTCGACTCGGGACTTGAAAAAAATCCTGATATAACAATCGTGTAAAATTGTTTTTTACATGAATACTATCTCAAGAATGAAGAAGATTTTATAAATTTGGAATTCACGATTTAACACAAAAAAATTTTTAAGATAACTTTTTTATATCGCTAGAAAACTTTCCGGCTTTTCAACTTTATTAAAGAAAATAAATAAATCCAGTAGAAATTTTGGAAAACCAGGACAAAAGAATGAATACTCATATCTCTGAGATAAACTTCAAAACTCGTACTCGTATTATAGAAACCCTTTTATTGCTCTGTCATTGTGGTGGATCACTGTTTAAGCAGTTTAATTGTTAATTGTACCTAGAAAGGGAGGAACTTTGGACAAAGAGCTCCACCCTTTTCAAAGGACTAGTATTTGTTTAAACAAGTGACCTAGACAGATTGTATTTACTCTAGAGAAGAATAGGTTGCCTATCTCAGAGATTGAAGGCGGTTTTTACCAAGGAAAAGCCTAGTCTGATGGATACAAATATTAATATTTTTTTTTTTTTTTAATATCACCCTTATAGTCCTTTTCTTTCTTGCTTGATAACAGACAGACAATTTCGCGACACTCACTTTTTACTTTCTCTTACCTATATAGCTTTATATAATGTCAAAAGCTCAATGTCGAGATTTTGATGGATATACACGTTTTGAGTTTTTGCAACATGGTCTCTCTGTCTGTGTGTTTGTGAACAAAATATCTCAAGAACGAAAAGAGCTATGAGGTTGAAATTTTATATTTAAGTTAGATTACCCACTGCGAGTATTTCTATCATCTCGACTTAATATAATTTTTGACATGAATTCAATAACTCTTTATCAAGGGCGGATACAGGGGGGGGTAAAGGGGGTAATTACCCCCTGAGATTTGAAAAAAATACTTTTTTCAAAAAAAAATAATGTATTTTTAATGTAAAATTTTAAAAATCTGGTGTGACTGGCGCACAGCACACAACTTTCTCTTACCTTCGGTAATCGAAAGTTGTGTTCTGTGCTTGTCACACCAGATTTTTTGTGTCGACATATATTTAGTTCCCGACAGTACGGAACATTTGAATTCAGATGTAAAATTTATAAGTATGGGAAAATATTTATATTTTGTTACCATGGCAACCATTTCTCCTATCTTCCCTATGAAATACAAGAGTAAAGTGGTCTTCAGAAGATTTCAATTGCAAAATGAGAATATACATTTTAAAGAACATCGAAAAAATAATTGATTTTTGAATTATCAAAAAAATCGTTGGAGCAAATTTTGAGAAAATCGAAAAAAACTGAAAAAGTACATCAGTAAAGTACTAGTACTCTTTGGCCGATTTTGATTAAAAGCTTATTTTTCCGGTCCCGGGAGGTGTTTAACTTAAATATAAAATTTCAACCTCGTAGCTCAATTCCTTCATCCTTAAAATTGAACACACACCCACCCACCAACACACCCACCCACCCACAGACAGACCATGTCGCGAAAACCACTTTTTTGGATTCAGGGGACCTCAAAACGTGAAGATCCATCAAAATCTTGACATCGAATTTTTGACATGAAACCAATACTTTCTCTCTATATATATATTACATATATACATAGGTAAGAGAAAGTAAAAATTAATACTTAAAAATTTGATTTATATTTATATTCTGGCAAACAAGTACAGAATGCGCCTTTAAATTACGAAAAGAAAAAATGTGTGCTGTGCGACCAGTCACCCCACAATACCCCCCCCCCCGAGAAACACCTCTGGATCCGCCACTGCTCTCTATATATGTATTAACATATATAGGTAAGAAAAAGCAAAGACTGATATTTAATCCAGTGGCGCAAAGGGGATGGAAAATTAAAATTTTTTATAATTTTGTTACAATATTTTCTTCTTGTTTATTCCATTCTACCAATTTACAATTACAATTTCGGTAATTTTTTTTTTTTCATTAACAGATATAGCGATCTCGTGTTTATTCGACTTCCTTTTCCTTCTCTATCTTCGTTCCGCTTTCATTTTTATCTCCGATCTTTTTAAAAAGGAGTTTGAAGTTTTGGCTAATTTGTTATAACAAACAAATCATCCACGGTTGTTTTTTTTTTTATTTCTCCCTTATATTTTTTCATTCGTCATCAAGTTAGTGTTTTGTCATTTTCGAGTAGATATTTCATGGTCATTGGGATGTTTTTCGAAATTCATAGTTTTTAATTAGTTAAAGAGATAACTATAGGTGTATATTGAGAATTACGTGCCACACTTTTTAATTTCCTTTAGATCTTTTCGAGCTTAGTATTTCTCCTTTCTAAGCGACTTCTGAGCGCGTTTCGAAAAGCGGTTAGAAGACGATTCAGTACCGAGTTACTCTAGGCGGCAAGAGATGGCGTTAGTTTTTCCCATAGGAAAGGGATTTATTACATTTCATTTGAAAGATTCCAGCTAATTAATTAAGGGTAAAAAATTAATTATTTTGAGGAGGATATAAATGCAGGCAGCCAAGAAATAAAAACGCTCTCGATTCCCTTCGAATGTCCAGTCGTTTCGGGCAAAATTTATTCGCCCATCCTCAGTGAACTATTCTAGTGGGAGAGAGTTAAGTCTCCTTTGGTGGTTGTTACTTGATTGTATCTTGACTATGAAAATAGCAAAAAGTTTTAATAACAAAAACTCATTTATCATCATATTGTTACATTAAATAGAATACGTAGTAGAACCTAACAACCACTATGTATACCAAAGGAGACTTAACTCTCTCCCACTAGAATAGTTCACTGAGGATGGGCGAATAAATTTTGCCCGAAACGACTGGACATTCGAAGGGAATCGAGAGCGTTTTTATTTCTTGGCTGCCTGCATTTATATCCTTCCTCAATACATTTCCAGCCATTAAACATTATTAATTAATTATTTTTGAATACAATGGTTACTAATTAAATTATCTATAAGATATAGAGCGAATTTTTTAAAAATATCTTTTATTTAATGCAATTAATCTAAAAAAAAAAATTTATTTTTTGGAAAATCAAAAAAAGGGCTTCTATAAGTTGTAGATATTTTAAATAGCTTTAATTTTTAAAAAAATTGAGGTCGATAGCTTCAAAATTGTGGCCGCTGGAATCTCCCAAAATTAGCTGCCCGAGACGCGCACCTTAATTCAATTCAAATTTTTATACTATTATTAGGTTAGAATTCCTCCATCATCCCCTCCCTCCTTCAAAAGCGAGAAATGCACTTGCCTTTTACAAATTGTCTGCCTATCCATCACTTTTATACTAATCCCAGAAATATTTTTTATTCGAAAACCAATTGTTCAGAGATAATCCACTCATTAAGGCATCCCAGATCCGATATTTTTTATTTCAAAAAAAGATAAATTTATTTTTCCACTAATTATCTGACTTTGATCATTAAGAATGAAATGGCAATGTCGATAGATGTGATCAGATCGAAGGCTAAAATCCAATTGATATTTAATTTGTAAGATTTTTAATATGCTCTCTAATCAGTTACTTAGAACCAGCCTGATAACTTGATTTAATGTTGATCTAAATTTAGTATCAAATTAATTTGATTAAATCTAAATGGATTTAAAATACACAATTTCTAATGAAAAGTGGAATTTAAAAAGTCCATTCTAGAAATATGCTGAATAATTAAGTAAATTGATGAGATGATTCTGATTCCTGAATCATCTCCATTTTTCCCTCAATAATCACATTACAAAATGACGTCATTCTTATCATAAAAATCATGATACTATCTATTGATTAATCTTTTGCATAAATCGCTTTTAAAATTTCCAAAGAAGGTAATTAATGATAATTAATTACGATTTAACTGATGTGAATGCTCCATATATCTCACAAAAATATATTATTTAGTCTACTAATCTTCTATATATATAATTCACTAATGTCCGTCTGTCTGTCTGTCTGTCTGTCTGTCCGTCTGTCTGTCTATCACGCTCTATTTAGGCAACTTCCCGTTGGAATTTTGAAATGAAATTTTTATCCATAAAGAGGACCTTCTCGGGGTTACAGGAAAATTATTTTCATCCCGAAATTCCCATAACTTTTTGAGTTATTATTTTTTAAAGTTACGATTTCTCCCATAGGAAATGTATAGAGAAATATTTAAGTATTCTTTTCAGTTGTGTATTCCATGAATGTAAACAAATCTTCAAACAGGCACTGGTTTGGAATAGTAATGATAATTTTTTTTTCATAATTAAGAAGAAAGGGCGAGGGTCCGCCGCAGGCGGGCCGAGCCAGCTGGTGGGGGGGTCCAGGGGGCGAAGCCCCCCGCCTCTAGACGCAAAGGCGGGCGCCACGGGTTCTCATAAATAAGAAAAGGCGAGGGTCCGCCGCAGGCGGCCCGAGCCAGCTGGAGGGGGGGTCCAGGGGGCGAAGCCCCCGGCTAGGCGCGAAGCCCGCCGAAGGCGGGCGACGCGGCTAGTAATAATTAATTTTCCAATATCTTGGGATCCTATTTTAAAGGTGGCCTTATTAAATTAATAGTCGTAATGGAATCTGCGAAACTCCATTATTTTGTTGTTATCTTCCCAATATCAAGTTATTCGATAGCTTTCTGGACGTTAATAATAAATTATTGTTGGCAGGGATATTTTTTATAGCTATATTAAAGAACGATAAAAAAGAAAAATTCGTGGTCAAAATATCTCAAATATGTGAATAAATCAAAATAAATTTTTATTTATATTATTCTAATAAAATATTGAATTGCTGCTGAATAATTTGGAAAAACAAACCTTTCATTTTTAAATAAAAGATCTTTAAAAAAAAAATTTCTTACAATTGTTAGATTAGAATGGAAAAGTAAACATTTTATAGAAAAGTTTAAGAAAGAAAATCTTAGATTTCTAAACTTTATAGTGAATGTAATTTTTAATAACGAGTTGTAATTTTCAGGTATTGATTTTTTTGCAAGATGTTATTACGTGCACCTGGAAACTAATAAAAAAAGATCAAGAAAAAACTCTCATTAAAAAATTTATAACATCTTACTATGTCCAAAATATCATGTAGACCTATATAAAATAATGTTTTAAATTGATTTGATTTAAACAGATTTGAAAAACAAAATTGATATCTGGTTAGATTAAAAAAGACAAGATAAGATTCCCACAGAAGAATGCAAATCTAGCGTCTGGATATCTTTGCATGTATATAACTGTTCCCAAGGGAAGGAGGAGGGTCTTGGAAAATGTTATAAAAGACCATCCCCCCACTACCTCTCGCTCACTCTATCCTGTCGGACAGATTTAATTTTGAAACAATAAATAACTTTGAAGAAATTTCACAACTTTCTATGAACCTGATATCTCCCTGATCCTGGAGGCAGGGAACACCCAACACTTGGATTAAATAATTTTATATCAATTGAAAAAAATATCCATAGTAGTAGCGGGTTCGAATTTCATGAATGCCTCTATTTTCATACTGTATTTTCTAATAATTAAAAAAAAAATATTTTATGAAAAGCCTGATATGAAGTTTTGCTAAATAAAATCCAAAGTCAACAGACAAAAAAAATCTGATCTGACTATTCGCACAGCACACAACTTTCTCTTACTAGAGGTAAGAGAAAGCCGTGTTCTGTGCTTGTCACACCAGATTTTTCGTGTCTACATATGTTTAGTTTCCGCCGATATATTACAATTCAAGATGTAAAATTTATAAGCATGGGAAAATATTTATATTTTGTTATCATGGCAATAATTTCTCCTATCTTTCCTATGAAGTACAAGAGTAGAGTGTGCTTAAATGAGAATATACATTTTAAAGAGCATCTAAGAAATAATTAATTTATGAATTTTAATCAAAATCGTTGGAGCGAATTTTGAGAAAATCGAAAAAAAAAACTGAAAAAGTACATCAGTAAAGCATTAGTACTTTTTGGCTGATTTTGGATTTTGTTAAAAAGCTTCGTGTCACGTCCGAGAGGGGTACCTAACTTAAATTTAGAATTTCAACCTCGTAGCTCGTTTCGTTCTTGGGATATTTTGTTCACAGACAGACAGACCATGTTGCGAAATCTACTTTTTTGGATTCAGGGGACCTCAAAACGTGTATATCCATCAAATTTTTGACATTAATACAATACTTTCTATATATACATTATATATAGTCCTATACTTGGGTAAGAGAAAGTAAAAACTCAACAACTCCTAGAAAATTTTAAAAAATTTATTCCGAGAATGTCTACAAATTTTCTTTATTAATACCCCCCCTTAAAAAGTTTGCCAGACAACCATCAAGGATCGTTTTTTTTCTCTGTTTCCCGAAGTTTTTGTCTCCCCCCTCTCACTCTTTTGTTCCCTGTCTGGCTACCCACATGTATAACAGGGAGTCCCACGCGCATTAATCGATACGAGAAAACACCCTCTGCGTCGCCCTGGGCTGTGACGTCACCAGCCGGCTGAAAGTGACTCATCGGCGACTCCCAGGCCACTATGGGGGCCCACGGCTATACTCTCTTTGCGTGACAACACGGAAATCACCTCCATCTCTGGACACACAGTGTGTCAAAAAGTTGATTAAACATCCCTCCGATTTATGATAACATAATCCAATGAAAACAAAAATTTATTATTAAACCAAGAGTGTTCGATGAGAATCTAACTCTACAAAAACTAAAGGAACATATGATGCTAAAAATAGTCGATGGAAAATTCAGCCTTGCTTGACCTTGTTTACTCACACGTGTCAGCCCTTTTCATTACTTTACAAGGACGCCAGACGGGAGAGACTCAAGACTTGTATAAAAATTCTACTTTCTATGATAACCCAAAAAATAAACTTGTTCTCAATGAAATTTAGTTAATTTGTAATAAATAAAACGATTCGAACACTCATTCGGGGGCTTAAATAAGTGAAATATTTATCAATTAAAATAATTATTGACAAGGAGTCCTGGTTTGGATGCACGGCGTAACTTGCCTTTGAGGGCGAGGGGGCGAAGCCCAACTGGGCGCCGTTTTTCTTTCGAGCTTTTTTTTTTGTAATTTTTCTCCGGATTTGTGATATAAAATGAATTTATTATGAAATTTCAAAAAAAAGCCCGAGATTTTGGGAAAAAGAGGATGCGCGAGGGGCGCCAAAAGCTTGATGCGCCTGGGGCGGAGGGTGCGGCGCCCCCCTTCGCCCCCACCTGGATACGCTCTGTTTGGATGGGTATAAATGCGGGGACCGAGTCTAAATGGCCTCAGATGGAAAAACCTTCAGAATTTAAAAAAGCCGTATCGAGTTCCTGTATACTATCTGTATCAGTCGAAAGTATCCGCTCTAACAGTGCACCCTATCGGTGAGAGAAAACAACTCTAAATCATAGAGACCAAGTGCATTTAAGCATGCAATCAACACACAGATGCGTATATTTGTATGTTTTGCTCATACAGACGAAATTTTTCAATTGTCTTAATTAATTAAAAAACATTTAAAAAAATATATATAAATATCACCTCCTTAATCACGTCTCTAAGCTCTCTAGGAAGGGCTGAATCAGATCTCTAGCCAATGGATACTTTTACAGATACTACAGTGAGGGACAATATTAAGTTCCACCCATGCGTTTTCTACTTGTAGATTATTTCATTGTTTAAAAAAAAAATATATATTTTTTAATGGAAACTTTCATGGTTCAAACCTAGAAAATTTCCAATAAATATTTTAATTTTCTTTTATAAAGACAATGAAATAATCACAAGTAGAAAACTATGGGTGGGACTTAATATTGTCCTTCACTGTACATGCGCAACTGTATATTCACTATTATCCATACGTCTGTTTGAATTTTGATAAGATTTAAACTTTCGAACGTAGGTTCTCGTTGAAACATTTTGTAAATTAAAATTAAATATACAAATTGAACACTATAGTGTTAATTTTTAATTAATAAAACTTTTGAAACAAATAACCTAGTGTTTAATTTGTAGGTATATTTAATTTTAATTTTATCTTGAATTTACGCCTATAGTATAATCAATATGTTATTCTATTGTTAAATATAATTGAAATTCTTTTTTTATTTATTTTTTTTAATACTTGATGAAATTTTATATGAAAAACCAAGGTAATATATTATTTAAATTTTATTATTTTATCAACATGTTTTCGCTTTTGAATTAGCTCATCTAGATTCATAGAACAAGCAACATTCAATATGTTCCATATTGTATGAGTGAAATGAACCATTTTATAACTAATGAATCGGTAATTGAAATAAAATCGTTCGTATAGGCAATAAACATTTAATATTAATAAAAATAAAATTTTATAAAACAAGTACGTTAACAAATGGGTTCGTTTTTGTTGCTGATAGACAACCAAAATAGCTAACTCGATTGTTTCAAAAAAATTAACTAGCCTGCTGGAGTAATTAATTATTCTAATTATCTATAAAATACAGCCTGGAGAGCAGGCAACCCATTAGAGTGTGCTGCCTAAAAAATGGAAGTTTTGAAATAGACGACTTTACTAAGCAAAATATAAATTACTCAAAAGTTAGATTATCTGATTGGTAGCAAAATGGCGAGATCTGATGCCCTAGCCTTTAACATATTGTAAAATATATCACATCTCATCATTTTATTGTTAAAAGAAATAGAATCTAAAGAAAAATAAAAAAAAATATCTTTAAACAATAAAATGATGAAATGTTGTATATTTTATTTTAAGAATTAAACTGAAGTGGGTTTCTGCACTGCAGAAATAAGTCATTTACCCTAAAGTCAAAAAAATGACCCTAACTGATGCAACCGGCCCTTAATAGTTAATGTAGGGCAGAACTTTTTTAAAATAGTGGGCCCGACTCCCGAAGGGGCCATGGATTAACCTTAGGGGGGGCGTGAAGAGTCGCATAGACTATTGAGTAGTAACGTGTATGCATATAGGCCTATAAATTCAAAATTATAAAATAGTTTTTTAACCAATCTGAATTTGCTTCAAAAAAGTTTAAGAAGCACTGATGTAGGGGTGAGTCCGTTTCAAGATTAGACAATATACCGTTAACGGTTGCCTACTCTCCAGGCACTAAAAGCCGGGGGATCTCTGGATTTTTTTACTTTTTAAAATTTTATTCCTCAGTGTATAGTGAGCGCCCCAATTAAGTCCCCACCTGATAGCTTTAGCCTTAAGAATATGGTATAGTAAATGATGTATAGTGAAATAATTTTAATGTCCGAAAAGGTAAAACGTAAAATCTGCTACAGGTGATTTTATGCTACCTTTTCAAATTTAAAATTACTTTACCATTTACCTCATATACTTAAGGCTAAAGATATCAGGTGGGGACTTAATTGTGGCGCTCACTGTACAAAATACAACCAAGAATTTTTTCTTTAATAAACCGATATATAATTTCTACAGTTTTGTCCCTAGGCCATTGACTCCAAATATTAGTGCTAACTCGTTATAAGTTATATGATGATCGTTATCATCGACCTGACATGTTGTTCCTGGTGGTCACCCATCCGAAGTTACTCGCCAAAGATTTGTTCATCCAAAACTCAGGCATTATTAAATATTATTTTCCAGAAGTTGCTCTCTCTCTCTCTCTCTCTTCTCTTCCCATTCATTCTATCTTTATGAAAATATTCGTTTTGTTTTATAAATTTTATTGATTTTCACTTAAAGAATTTTATTCTACTTTTAAAAACAATTAACGAGTGAAGGTTGTTCAACTGATGCTATCAGAGAATCTTGACGGCAATAATTTAATCAATGGGAATTTTATGATTAAATTAGAGAAATTAAAAATTATAAATCTCAAAATACAAACGCGATATCAAAGACAAAATCTAAAATTATATTGGAATATCAGTAATAATCAAATCTCTAAGATATCCACGCCTAAGGGAGGGAGGGAAACCTTAACCTCTCTAAAATAAATACCTAGTTACACCCGAAACTTCTTAAATTAATTACACATTCAACCACGACGAAATTAAATTAGAAAACCATTTATAAATTAAATAATCTGGCTATCACAAAACCGAGCCTCCCTCAAAAAATTATCTCAACATTAGGAAAATTAACAAATTATACATTTTATATTTAATCTTCAGATTTGATCAATTTACAGATAAGTTTGTCGAGAAGTGCCAGTTTGCTGATACATTTTATCTATTTTCTCGATACGATGTCACCATAAACTGAAATTGTTTATCTTCAATAAACAATTTCCCTTAACATGAAAAGGAATAAGGAAAAGAGATAAAATCGTCACTAAACTGGTACTTTCTATAAACCAAAAATTGACAAAATTAAGATTTTTTTATATCTAGAGCTTAAATAAGAAAATTTTATAGATCAAGTTGTGTAAGTAGTTGAAAAGTTAGATAATGATAGAAGAATTCCTCAAATAGCTTGTGCTTGTTCTTCAAAAAAAATTTTCCAAATCAAAATTGATAATAGCAAGTGTATAAATGCAATTTAAACTGTAGCATCTAGTTATGGAAATTCAAAAAGTTAAATTAAAAACACTAGGTTATAATTTTTATGATATAAAAAATTAACATTTTTAATAAATCATCAACTATTTAATATGTATCTATGTATATATATATTAACCTTTTTAATTGAAATTTTTAAATTTCCATGTAGGCCTATGTATAAATCCGAAAGGTAGGCAACCCAAATTACCAACTCACTAATGAATTTGTATTTTTTTCCAAAGATAGTACCTTCAAATTATGTTTATATTTTAGGGCCTGTTGCTTCACTTCTAATCAACTAGCAAACTTATCCAACCGAAAACAAATTATCGATATAGTAAACAAGAACGCGCTTCACTTTCGAGTTAAAAAAATTATATTTTTCACAAGTAATTAGCTATCTGAGGTATAAGTAAAGTTTTATGAAGAATAAAGGCATCATTTATAAAAATTATTAAAAATTAAAATAATTAAAATTAAAGCTAATAATTTATTTAACAAAAATTTAACAATTTCTAAAAAAAATTAAAATAAAAAAGGCTTGTGTTTCTAATTTCACCCCTTAGTTAAGCTTTATACCCAACTTTGAGTATTTGATAGTAAACTATGAGCTGGGCTCTTATTTAAATATATGGTTAGGTTAACTAGATGTGAAAAGACTCGAAAGTTATAGTCCAGAGGGATTAATGAGAACTGAAGCGGTGTAGTGGTGGTTAAAATCTTTTACTGTTTTTATTTATTTCAAACATTGAATCTGGCTAGGAATTAAACTACGATACATGTGAGGTTTGGTGAATTTTTAATCGAAATTTTTTTTCATTCACTGACGTGAAAAAGACCTAACTCCACTTCATTGAAAAATTTATTAGTCACATACTTTTAGCATATATGCAAATACGAAGAAATGCAATACCTGACTTACTTATTTACAATCGATAATAAAAAAGCGTAAAATTAATTTTATTATTATTTGATTAATTCTTTCGCCACGGTCTCATGAAATTTAATTAGTGGTTTGTAGACTAATGGTCTTTCATTAATTAAAAAATTCCACACCCATGCATTATTTGTCTGTGTATCTTTTTTTTATTTACAGTAACTGTTTTTCCTCTTGTTTTTGGGGGGGCAATCGATATATCGGCACTCGACCAGACACAGACACAGACACCATCCATCCATGGGCAGGGGGGGGGGAGCAACCCACCACCCCCCCCAAAAAAAAAAAAAAAAAAAAAAAAAAAATAAAAAAAAAAAAAAAAAAAAAAAAAAATTCTCAAAAAAAACCCCCCCCCTGGCGGGGTTAAAAAACTATAAATAAAAAGATATATAACATAATAAAAATAAAAAAACGTTTTTTTTAACTAATCTTGAAGAGACTAGCCCCCCCGCAAAAAACCTTCCCCCCCCCCAAAAAATCCTGCGGACGCCCATGCATCCATCTATCCCATCCCCCTCTCTATCTTGGAAAGTTGGTTGTCTGGCCATGTGAAGTGAAGCCTCGACATGTATGTATGACGTCAACACTAGAGAGAGAGAAGAGAGATGAGTTCCGTTAGATTAAGAACGATCCAAATGCTGGTGGAAGTTGAATAGAATAAAACCGGGTTCATATGCACAAAAGATAACCAACCGAATGTTATTTTTTCGGAGTTGTTGTTATCCGGCGCCCGCAAGCCACATCTGTTTCCGTTGGGTTCGGTTGCCTCCATACCCATATCAATTCCGGGGCTTCCCGTCCCCCCTGGTCCCCCCCCTCGTCCCTCTATCAAAACATAGCTACATAAGTACATACTTGGTCAAGTGCATCGAATTATCTGGCGGTTTTGCATACGGGTAACAAACGAGCTAACTAAAAAAATCTGGTGTGACTATAAAAATTAATGATTAAATTAGGATAGGACGGGGAGCCTTCCCGACACAGTAGCCAAGTGAAAATAAAAAACTTTATATCCTGTTGCCGACGTCCCCTAAAGATGAGTGCGACTAGTGCTCGAAACGTCGGCGACAGGATATAACGTTTTTTATTTTCACTTGGCTGCTGTGTCCCGGGAAGGCTCCCGTCCTCTCCTAATTGAATATCTACAGCCATCAAACTCAATAATTTTTTAATGATTAATTTATTTTTTTTCTAAATTTGTATCTCTTTCTGAATATTCAGTGCAAACTTCAGCTTGATATGTAGAAAACAAAGGGAGTTATGATTTATTTCCTAAAAAGTATCACTCAACTAGTCTTAAAGAGGCTTCCCCAAGCTCATTTTTTCCATCTTTAAGATGCATCAAGCCAAAGAAGAAGAGTTAACAAAAAAACTAATGAACAAAACCAAGAAAATGAAGACAGTCGAGAGAAAAAAGTATTTTTATTAATTGTTTTCTCACGTGATTATTTCATTGTTTTTATAAGACGAGACGACCAATTTTTCCTCTTACAACAATTTTTGATTGTGGTAGTTAATAGGAGTAGCAGGGATATAATATTTCAATTTGACTCAAAAATTTATTATTATTTATGGGTTATTTAATTAAATCTTAAGAAAATTATTAACAATATTGAAAATAAAAATATTTTCCTACAAAATATATGGTTTTATCAAAGAGTCCCCCCTTCCAAAATGCACATGTTCGAAGCGGGGAACTCTTTGATCAAACCATATATTTTGTAGGACAAATATTTTTTTTTTCAATAATGTTAATAATTTTCTTAAGATTTAATGAAAAATCTATAAATAATAATAAATTTTTGACAATCGACAAATTGAAATATTATATCCCTGCTACTCCTGTTAGCTACCACAATTAAGAATTGTGAGAGACAAAATTGGTCGTCTCATCAAAATGAAGCTACTCACGGAAAATTAGCTTGATAGTAATAACTTATAAAAATGGGCCTGGGATCCTGGACCAACAACATAAGCGCTATAAAAAAACCCATAGCCTATTAAAAAAAAAAAAAAAAAAAAAAAAAAAAAAAAACAATGAAATAATCACAAAACAACACTTGGAGGGGCTTAAAAAATAATGACTCACAGCAAAATTATAATAAAATTTAATTATCCCCAAGCTTACAATTGTTAGATATATGAATTTTCAAAAAATGCACAACACATAAAAAATCCCATTTT
>JAKCPI010006612.1:0-15478 GCA_023213315.1 Euborellia annulipes | reverse complement strand
AAATTTATAATTATGGGAAAAATACTTATATTTTGTTACTAAGGCAAACCTCCTATCCTTCCTATGAAGTACAAGAGTAAAGTGGGTCTTCAGAAGATTTCAATGGCAAAATATAATTGATTTTTGAATTTTAATCAAAACGTTGGAACGAATTTTGAGAAAATTGAAAAAAAAAAAAAAAAAAAAAAAAAAAAAAAAAAAAAAAAAAAAAAAAAAAAACTGAAAAACTACATCAGCAAAGTACTAGTACTTTTTGGCCGATTTCGATCAAAAGCTTATTTTCACGCCCTAGGGGCTATATAAAATTTCAACCTCCTAGCTCAATTCCCTCATGCTTTAAATTGAACCCAGACACACACACAGACAGACAGACCATGTCGCGAAAATCTCTTTTTTATTCTTTCTCGTACCTCTATATATATGTTAATATATAGAGAGAGAAAGTATTAGATTCATGTCAAAAAATTCGATGTCGAGATTTTGATGGATCTTCACGTTTTGAGGTCCCCCCTGAATCCAAAAAAAGTGGTTTTCGCGACATAGTATCTGTCTGTGTGTCTGTGTGTGTGTGTCTGTCTGTGTGTGTGTCTGTGAACAAAATATCTCAAGAACGAAAAAGAGCTAGGAAGTTGAAATTTTATATTTAAGTTAGACACCCCCATGGGACGTGACACGAAGCTTTTGAACAAAATCGACCAAAGAGTACTAGTACTTTACTGATTCACTTTTTCAGTTTTTTTCGATTTTCTCTAAATTTGCTCCAACGATTTTTTTTTAAATTCAAAAATCAATTATTTTTTAGATTCTCTATAAAATGTATATTCTCATTTTGTGATTGAAATCTTCTGAAGACCACTTTACTCTTGTACTCCATAGAAAAGATAGGAGAAATGGTTGCCATGGTATCAAAATATAAATATTTTCCCATACTTATAAATTTTACATCTTGAATTCAATTGTACCCTACTGTCGGAAACTAAATATATGTCGACACAAAAAATCTAGTGCTGACAAGCACAGTACACAACTTTCGATTACCGAAGGTAAGAGAAAGTTGTGTGCTGTGCGCCAGTCACACCAGATTTTTGGATTTAGGGGACCTCAAAACGTGAAGATCCATCAAAATCTCGATATCGAACTTTTGACATGAATCCAATACTTTCTCTATATATATGTATATAAGCATAAATATATAGGTAAGAGAAAGTTAAAATCTGAAAGAAAAAATTGTCCTTTTGATAACATAATCCTAGTACTGTACATCGAGTTTGAAATATTTTTAGTTTTAACTATTGAAATCAATTAGAAACCGTCTAAATAAAAACAATTATAAAATCCCCATTTACCTCTTTTAAAGCAACATTTGGTTGCGTCGTAGTGTTATTATTATTATTATTATTGTAAATAACGTGCCTTTTGATAACTAACCTAAACTAAATTTTGAAATTAAAATAAATAAAATATGCTAATATAAACAAAATGTGTTTCCCCTTTACCATGACGAAATTTAAATTGAGTTCAGCTTTGAAAAAAATTAACGTAATGAAATTAGGGGGTGTTTAGTTGACACAATATACGAGTAAATTTCGGACTATGAAACACAAATTAAATTTGGAATCTAATTAGAGATGTCATAATATTTTCTCAAGTTACTTCCTCGTTGATTTCGTTTGTCCCACTCGTAATCTTGGCTGGCTATTTTATTTAAGTAAAAGGAACTACGGACCTGGAACTCGAAAGGGTTTTAAATAATCAAGAAGCCACAGAGAAATGAAATCCTCGCACTCTGATTCTCTGGCCATTGTATAGAGTTAATTATAAGTCGCAACTCTCTTCTCCCTTAGCCCTTATCCCTTATCCCCTGAAATGAATGAATTATTCCATTTAAAACGAAAGGTGATGAAGGACTCTTCCTCTGCTTTCATTCACTATATGAGAAGTTCAAAAGCAAATCTCATCATCCACTTTGACTTGATTAGATTCAAGCCTGAATTGAATGAAAAATTATTGTTTAATTGAAAATCCAGCCTATTATATATTTCATTACTTTTTTTTAACACTCACATTTTTTCCCATTCACACACACACATGCACACACAGTCATTTCGGCAAATTAGGCCATATAAGACTTTATACGATAACCGTTATTATGAATATATATTTGGTATCCAAATGGCTTAAATAAAATCATCGGACTCCCTGGGATCCGAACCTGCGACCCTTGGAATAGAAGGCCAACTGGCTAGCCACTACACCAACCTCGAGGGCTTTATAACTTTTCACACTCATATTCACACACACATTCACACAGTCTTTTTGGCAACTTAGGCCATTTAAGACTTTGACGATAATTGTTAATTATTAATAAATCTATTGTGGGTCCAGGCATTTATATTTAAGCCATTTGGTATCCAAGTGGCTTAAATAAAATCATCGGACTGCCTGGGGACCGAACCCACGACATTTGGTATACGAGGTTAGCACGCTAACCCCTACACCAAGGCTTTATAACAGTTACAATTATAAAAAATAAACAATAAACATCCCCCCCCCCTTAGTGGGCTGCGGTAAAATTTTCAAACATCGAACGGTCCCAAGGGGGGAGGGTAATTACCTCCCCCCCCCCCCCCGAGATTTGAGTTAAAAATCTGATTTGTTATTTATATTCTGGTAAGCAAGTACAGAATGCGCCTTTAAATTACCGAAATTTAAGAAAAAAATTGTGTGCTGTGTGACTAGTCACACCAGATTACCCCCAAGGGCGGCACTTGCGATAAAAAGGTTGGGGAGCACTGCACTAAAGGACATTTATATATCAAGAATTTTTAATTCCAGCTAGCCTCATGATGTCATATCAAGACGAAATCCATTGCCAATAAATTAATTAAAATATATTACGAATTTATATACATTCTATTGTTTCCTTCCACAACCATATTAAAATATACTTAATAAAATATGTATTTTAATAGAATAATTATATTATAATTATTTAATTAAACTTCTATCTTCATTTTGAAATTGAACTTTCTGATAAGATTTATTTCTTTTCATAACTCTCTCCAATAGAAGGCATGAGTTTCACGAGCATCGTTGGTTTTTAGAATAATAAGACAAACCACTTGACTAATTTAGATACTACGTAGAAAACTAATGAACTCCAGAAAATCTTATTAAATTCTCATTAAGTTAATACCTAAGCTTACCTTAATTACGAAAACGATTATTTCTTAAAGATAGATAGATATTTATGTATGTGTACTTATCTCTCTCTCTCTCTCACCCTTCTTCGATAGGGGGGAGGGCTTTTCTAAAAGATAAACCTTGATTCACTTTAGATTAACTTTCTCCCGTCTTGTGAGTGAGTTTTAGGCCTATCGTATGCGATATTATTCCCACCTTTGCTAAGGGTTATCTCCTTTTGTGTCATCCTCGTCTGCTTACCTACCTATATATAGGGCTTATCATCATAGGAAATGACGTCGGTGGTGATGATGTGGGGCTGGTGAATTGATCGTAGTGATGGTCCATACTCCCCATCCCTGAGGTGAAATGTCTTTTTCCGGGCTGCTAGATGAGATCGTCGCCTACGGCACCTTTTTCGGTACGAAGGGAACAGAACAGCCCAAAAGCCCTTTTGGCGTTTTATTGCCAATCCCTCTCTCTCTCTCTCTCTCTTTGCCAAAACCAACGATCGTCTCATTAAAGTCAACCTTGTTTGTGTTTATTGCATATCTGCATCCCTTTATGACGCTTCTCTTTCCATTCTCCGTTTGGTATTATTTTTTTTCATCAATTATTTATTTATTTATTTATTTTTTTTTTTATTAAAAAAAACACTCACACTTTTTTCACATTCACACACACCTTATACACAGTCTTTTCGGCAAGTTAGGCCATATTAGACTTTATACGATGACCGTTATTATGAATATATATATATATTAGGGTCCAGACATTCTTATTTAAGCCATTTGGTATCCAAATACGCCAAGCCCAAGGGCCAATTATTTATTATTAATTAAATATTTTCGAGATTTATATTAGATATTAATATTCAAAACATCTCGATTCCTTTCGGACTTAACTAAGTCATAGAGATATATACGGCCGAGAGTCCGGTGGTCTGGTGCAATGGTAGCACGCCTATGCCCCAGAATGGCTGGAGATCCTGGGATGTGTGGCCTCGCCAATAAATGACACACACAGATTTGTTAGATAAATTATTTATTTGAATCAAATTAAAAGAAATATATATCTTAATCGTGATGATCATCAGATTTATGAAATTTACTTTTTTTTTTTTTTATTAGTTTTATAAATTTATTTTGAATAAAATTTGACTTTTTAAAGACGTAGATTAACAGAGTTTGAGATTTGTCGAATTGTGTTTATATCGTCTTTAACATCGGTCTCAGCAGTTATTTAATTATTATAAAGGTTTATGACCACCAAAAGATAACAAAAAATAGTTGATTTATGAATTTTAATCAAGCTTTGACCCCCCCCCCCCCCGTGACTACGCCTATGAGTCAGATTATGTAAAAATTTAATAAACAATTTCCTATCAATTAAAGTGATAAACGAAATGAAGTGTTAGTTGATAATTTCATGTTTTTATTTATAATTAACTCTAAACTATTCTAACAACAATATGGTTAATTAATATGACATATTGATTACTTAATTTATTATTAATCAGAACGTTATGTTATACTATTAGAACAAACAGTAGTGTTAATTACTATAAATAATTGAATTGAATTTGCTATTATCATCGCAAAATAATATTATTATTTAATTTTCTAAACGTCGACCTCCGTCCTTCGCCAATGTGTATATTAAATAGATAACTAGTTAGGCTATTAAGTAACTAAATAATTGATTCGAACGCATTGTTTCGAATAAATTTTTTTCAAAAGAAAATTTAATTTAATTAGCAATTATTAATTAAATAACTAAACAAAAATCAGTGATGTTGAATAAATTAAGAATCATCTCTGCTTTCCATTGAGGTATAATTGAAACCATTTAATTTTTTAGGAGGGATAAAATTATCAATAATTTTCATCAAAATGATTAACAAAATAAATCAATCCTTTATTTACTGATTAACAATGCACTTAAACTTTACTCTCTTGCCCCCCCCCCTGGAGCGTGAAAATAAGCTTTTAATTAAAATCGGTCAAAGAGTATTAGTACTTTACTGATGTACCTTTTTCAGTTTTTTTTTCCTTTAAATTAGTTCCAACTATTTTGGTTAAAATTAATAAATCGCCCCCGGGTCTGGCGTAGTAGGTAGCGTGCCTACCTCCTTACCAAACGTCGCGGGTTCGGACCCAGGCAGTCCGATGATTTTTATTTAAGCCATTTGGATACCAGATGGCTTAAATAGAAATGCCTGAACCCCAAATTGATATATTAATTACAACGGTTATCGTCAAGTCTTATATGGCCTAAGTTGCCGAAAAGACTGTGTGAATGTGTGTGTGAGTGTGAGTGTGAATGAGAAAAAAGTGTGAATGTTTAAAAAAAAAAAAAAAAAAAATTAATAAATCAATTATTTTTTAGATGCTCTTTAAAATGTATATTTTCATTTTGCCCTTGAAATCTTCTGAAGCACACTTTACTCTTGTACTTCACAAGAAGGATATATGGTTATTATTAATCACATATTAATTAAGAAATTTTTAAAATAAGCTTAGATGATTGATTTATAAAGTATTTATTGTTAAAAGATCAATGAAAAACAACCAAATGCATTATTATTAGCTACCATTCTGACATCTCTTGGCAAATTTTTGATTTACTTGATTTTTGAGCATACTTTTATGACAAACTACGCCCTCTAATCGGGAAAAACATGCGTAACCACTTCGCTCCCGAGCCCCCTTAAGTGATATCAAAACTTTCCTAACGAAATATCTAAAATACCACAAGTTACTTAATTAAAAAATCTGGTGTGACTGGCGCACAGCACACAACCTTCTCTTACCTTCGGTAATCGAAAGTTGTGTACTGTGCTTGTCACACCAGATTTTTTATGTCGACATGTATTTAGTTTCCGACAGTAGGGTACAATTGAATTCAAGATGTAAAAATCTGGTGTGACTGGCGCACAGCACACAACTTCTCTTACCTTCGGTTATCGAAAGTTGTGTTCTGTGCTTGTCACACCAGATTTTGTGTCGACATATATTTAGTTCCCGACAGTACGGAACATATGAATTGAATCGTTTATTTCAGAAACCACCTAAGTGCGTTTTTTTCAACTTTCGGAAAACTAAAGAAAACTGTTTTGCAGCTTAAGTATAGGTCTAGTCTTCTTCAAATATTTTTTAGCAAATTAGAAACATGCTATTGGGATAATCTAAAAGATGTATTTACCTTTAAATTGTACAGTAGCACCAAAAACACATGATTTGAAATTTTGTCGCTTAGGTGCTTTCTGAAATAAACGATTCAATTCAGATGTAAAATTTTTAAGTATGGGGAAATATTTATATTTTGTTACCATGGCAACCATTTCTCCTATCCTTCCCTATGAAATACAAGAGTAAAGTGGTCTTCAGAAGATTTCAATCGCAAAATGAGAATATACATTTTAAAGAGCATCTAAAAAATAATTGATTTTTGAATTTTAAAAAAAATCGTTGGAGCAAATTTTGAGAAAATCGAAAAAAACTGAAAAAGTACATCAGTAAAGTACTAGTAATCTTTGGCTGATTTTGATTAAAAGCTTATTTTTCCGGTCCAGGAGGGTGTTTAACTTAAATATAAAATTTCAGCCTCATAGCTCAATTCCTTCATGCTTAAAATTGAACACAGACACACCCACACACACACCCACACACCCACACACACACAGACACACACACGACAGACCATGTCGCGAAAACCACTTTTTGGATTCAGGGGACCTCAAAACGTGAAGATCCATCAAAATCTCGACATCGAATTTTTGACATGAATCCAATACTTTCTCTCTATATATATATTACATATATACATAGGTAAGAGAAAGTAAAAAAAAAACAAAAAAACAAAGGTTCTATAAAATTTAGAACCATTTTATTTACATTGGTGAAATATCCGTAATAACTTTAAGGAAGAAATTTGAAGTTAAATTTTAAATTATTCTTATAATAATACTAGACATATATTTTGTCAATCCTCCCCACTTCCCCTTGTTTTCTTTTGGCAAATAAATTAAAAAACTAAAAAATAAACAACTTTTGATTACGAAATGGGAGTAATCAGTTTTTTTTTATTTTGTATTGTATTATCTAAAAAAAAAAAATTCTTTTTTCTAAGATCAGAAGTTTAGATTCCCTTTATAACTTTTAAATCGGAAATTTCTCATTTGGGAATTTGTTTTGTTAGTAGAGATAAAAAAAGAAAAAAGAAAAAAAGGCGTCACATTAAAAGGCAGATCGGACATGGAAGCGCTATCAAAGGGTGGATGTCCCCCGAGGGGGTGGGCGGGCGTCCATCGTCCATTTAAAGCCGAAACGCTTTTTTTATTGTTCATGAGAGAGAGAGAGAGGATGAGAGAGAAGAGAAGAGAAGATGGCCAGCAGCCATTTTCCTTGACCTTATCAGAGATAGAGAGAAGCAGACAGTATCCCGATCCCAATCAGGCAGTCATTAGTGGCTGACTAATTGAATCACTCAGCCAAAATTATAGCATTAATCATTGATAAATTGAAGGGAGGGGGTAGAAGATCTCAAGGTAATTTGGCGCTTCACTTGACTCCTATTCTATTTCGAAATTACTCATCCCTCTCGAAATATCGATATTAAAATTAACCAAAAGCCATCATCAAAATCGTTCAATCAATTTAAGTTTAATTTCTCTATTAAATTTTCAAGGTCCTAAGTTCTACAAAATTTTTTTTATAGTAATACAATTAGTTTAGGCTTATACAGTGGTACGACCAGAATTTGCTCCTGTTAAGTTTTTTTAAGGGACTTAGATTACTTACCTGTTTGACATTAAGTAGGAATCCTCAGAGTTAAAGCAGCGCTTCTTAAACTGAGTCACGACCCACCTTAATATGAAATATATAGTGAGAAAGTATTGCGATCATGTCAAAATTCGATGTCGATATTTTGAAGGTAAACACGTTTTGAGGTCCCCTGAGTCCAAAAATGTAGTTCTTGCAAATTGGTCACTTTGCGTGTGTGTCTGTCTTCGATGATGTTTAAGGCATGAAAGAAATGAGCTACGAGGTTGAAATTTTAGATTTAAGTTAGATACCTTCCAGGGTAGTTAAAATAAGCTTTTGAACAAAATCGGCCAAAACTACTTTACCGAAGTATTTTTTCAGTTTTTTTTCAGATTTTCTCTAAATTGAGTCTAAGGATTTTGATTTAAATTCATAAATCAACTATTTTTTTAAATGCTCTTTAAAAAGTATATCAGTAAAATTTTTCGGGAAAATCTGTTTAAAGCACACTTTACTGAAGTACGCTCTTTTCTCAAAATTGGCTTTAACCCATTTTGATTAAAATTCATAAATCAACTATTTTTTAAATTCTCTTTAAAAAGTACATATATTACTAAAATTCTTCGTGAAAATTGTTTGAAGTACACTTAATTAGCTGATGTGGAAGCATTCGTAGTTCAGCGCCATCTATCGTCCAGATTGGAACTAAAGTGCTAAGGTCAACAAAATATATCTCGACACAAAAAATCTTGGGTGGGGGGGGGGTGCGAGCAAACTTTTTTTTCTTAAAATTTTCTTGCAAATCCAAATTTTTACAGTGTATATACTCGTAGATATATTTTGAAAAATGTTTTTTAGAATAATATAAAATTTAAAAAATCAGAGGGGGGGCAATGCCCTACTCTTCCCTCCCTCCCAATGACACCGCTTACTGAACTTTTGATTACCGAAGGTTGTGTGCTGTACGTTAAGCCACACCAGATTTTTTTCTTTTTTCAAACGTTTTACTATTTAATTTAAATTAATTGGTTACATACAACGCAAACTTCAATTTATTAACTTTGCCCATCAACCGTAGGTTGACAGGTAAAGTTAATGTAATCGTAAAAAAAAATCGAAATTTTTCTGAAGCTGCCAAAATGCGTTTTGAGGTCCCCTGAATCCATTTAAGAAGTTTTTGGAATGATGTCTGTGTGTGTGTGTGTGTGTGTGTGTGTGTGTGTGTGTGTGTGTGTGTGTGTGTGTGTGGATGTCTGTGGTAATTTTTTTTCGTCAACGAAAACTCAAAAACTATTTGTTCAATTGTTTTGAAATTTTGCACACATAAACTAGGGATAGAGACCAAGAACTGAAAAGCTTTTGGTAAACATCGGACCATCAGGGGGGGGCTCTAGGGGGGACAAATGTTTTTTTTCTTGAATAGGTGGGTGGGCAAAGTTGTGCGCTCGGCTTAGTCCGACCCTTTATTTTTCAACAAATTATGCCAATTATAATTTAAAAAAAAAGATACAAACTTATTTAATATATTAATTGATTAATTAATTCACGTTGTTTTTGTTGTTGTTGTTTGATGGATCAGCTATTCTAATAAATATTTTATTTTTACCTCTCCTTCTGATAGCAAACGAGATGATAAATGAGTCTTATATTTGTTCATCAAGTAGAAGAGAATAACAAATTAAATCTTAACACTTTCTCTCATTCATCTCACTCCTGCAATATTTGTTGTTGTTTTTAGAAAATTATCTCCTTCTCATACATACTTTTAACGTATATTTGCATCTTTCGCTTCGCTTTTCGTAGTCTAAACTAAGCTAAGGTCGTAGAAACGATGAGGATGAAGAAGAAGAAGGAGGGAAGGCTTTCAACCTCTTTCCTTTTCGCTCACTTTGTAAACATCGTTGTGCTAGAAATTAACTCCCTATTTGAATATTATCAACCAATTTTAATTTAAATTCTTCGCAACGAGTGGGTGAATGAGTGAAGGGAGTACAAAATACGATGGGGGATGAATCAGCTCACCTTCAAACAACTAATAAAGATTTCATCTAAAATCGAGAAAATTCTTTTCTTTTCAATCATTTTATTAGAAAAATAAGTTTAGTACTTTTCCACACTATTTATAATTTTTTTTTTTTACTTTCTCTTACCTCTATATATATGTTAATATATATAGAGAGAGAAAGTATTGGATTCATGTCAAAAATTCGATGTCGAGATTTTGATGGATCTTCACGTTTCGAGGTCCCCTGAATCCAAAAAAGTGGTTTTCGCGACATGGTCTGTCTGTGTGTGTGTCTGTGTGTGTGTCTGTCTGTGTGTGTGTCTGTGAACAAAATATCTCAATAACGGAAAGAGCTAGGAGGTTGAAATTTTATATTTAAGTTAGGCACCCCCATGGGACGTGACACGAAGCTTTTAATCAAAATCGACCAAAAAGTACTAGCACTTTACTGATGTAGTTTTTCAGTTTTTTTCGATTTTCTCAAAATTTGCTCCAACGATTTTTTTTTTTTTAGATTATTTAAAAAATTTAATTTAAAATCTTTTTTTAATATTTAAATCGATAAAAGTTTTTTATCGATTCATAAAAATTATTATTATTTCTTTTAAATAGGTTGAATAAGTTCAAATTTCTTTTAAAATAAAAAAAAAAAAAAAAAAAAAACTTCATACCTGTTTCTGTATAACTTATGTATGAAATGTTAATTACACAATTAACATTTCGCAGATTATTTTTTTGGAGCTCATTTTATTCTTGAACATGGAATAAATTAGTTATTCACTACCAAATTGCACTTTTGATCCGCTCTCTTGAAAAATACATTTAGGTCTTATATTTAATGTGTGTTCTGAGCTTGTCACACCAGTTTTTTGCGTCGAGATATATTTAGTTTCCGTCGATATATTAGAATTCACGATACATTTTAATCAAAATCGTTGGAGCGAATTTTGAGAAAATCGAAAAAAACTGATAAAGTACATCAGTAAAGTACTATTACTTTTTTGTTCAAAAGCTTCGTGTCACGTCTCAGGGGGTACTTAAATATAAAATTTCAACTCCCTTGCTCTTTTCGTTCTTGAGATATTTTGTTTACAGACAGACAGACAGACAGATACCCACACACACTCACTGACCATGTTGCGAAAACCATTTTTTTTTTTTTTGGTTCAGGGGACCTCAAAACGTATATATCCATCAAAATCTCGACATCGAATTTTTGAAAATCCAATACTTTCTCTCTAAATATTACATATATAGTTAAGAGAAAGTAATTAGTGTATTTTGTCTATTGGTGGTAAAATTAATATACCTATATATATAATTGTATTGTTCCTTTTTGTTAGTTTATTTCGACTTCCCTTTTTATTAAATTTTTCTCACTCACAAAAAAAAAAAAAAATTCCTAAATAAACTTCTCCCCCCACAATGGAAAAAAAAATATTCCGTGTGCACCGCTGATCTTCAAAGACATGTAAATCTGGTGGGGCAAGATTCATTCTGATTGAGTCTCCTTCATCTTTATCTTCTGAGACCCTTAAAGAGGGGAAAATTTGCCTCAAAGCTGTTCATGTTTGAATGCATCTGAAGCCAATTCGCACGGAATAGAGAAAGTAGGTGGGAGAATAATAACGTTATTTTAAAAAAATGCAATTTAATAGTCTATTTTTACTTTCTCTTACCTATGTATATATGTAATATATATATAGAGAGAAAGTATTGGATTCATGTCAAAAATTCGATGTCGAGATTTTGATGGATCTTCACGTTTTGAGGTCCCCTGAATCCAAAAAAGTGATTTTCGCGACATGGCCTGTCTGTCTGTGTGTCTGTCTGTGTGTCTGTGAACAAAATATCTCAAGAACGAAAAGAGCTAGGAGGTTGAAATTGTATATTTAAGTTAGGCACCCCCATGGAACGTGACACGAAGCTTTTGAACAAAATCGACCAAAAAATACTAGTACTTTACTGATGCACTTTTTCAGTTTTTTTCGATTTTCTCAAAATTTGCTCCAACGATTTTTTTTAAAATTCATATATCAACTATTTTTTAGTTGCTCTTTAAAATGTATATTCTCATTTTGTGATTGAAATCTTCTGAAGACCACTTTACTCTTGTTCTCCATAGAAAAGATAGGAGAAATGGTTGCCATGATAACAAAATATAAACATTTTGCCATACTTATAAATTTTACAGGCCCTCGGGGCATGGCGTAGAGGTTAGCGTGCTAACCTCATATACCAAACGTCGCGGGTTCGGACCCCAGGCAGTCCGATGATTTTATTTAAGCCAATTGGATACCAAATGGCTTAAATAAGAATGCCTGGACCCCATATATGTATATTTATTATAACGGATATCGTAAAAAGTCTTATATGGCCTGAGTTGCCGAAAAGACTGTATGGATGTGTGTGAGAGTGTGAGTGTGAATGAGAAAAAAAGTGTGAATGTTTAAAAAAAAAAAAAAAAAAAAAATTTTACATCTTGAAAATCGAATGTACCATACTCTCGGTAACTAAATACATGTCGACACAAAAAATCTGGTGTGACAAGCACAGTACACAACTTTCGATTACCGAAGGTAAGAGAAAGTTGTGTGCTGTGCGCCAGTCACACCAGATTTTTTAAAGTTTTTAAGGAATATTTGATATATATTTTGTGTGTAGGGGGGGGGGGGGGGACAAAGAAAAAAATTAACAAAAATTTGATACCAGCAGTTCTCTTAGTGAAAAGAATATTATATTATCATAGTCCTTGTTGTTTGGCTCTTTGTTATTTTCCCATTCCCCCCACTCTTAAAAAAAAAAAAGGAAACGAAACCAACTCTCCATAAAATCTAGATGGGAACACATTCGGGCTAATATTTAATCCTATTAGTTTCAAACACTTTCATGAATTGTTAAAAATAAATCCCACCCCCACCTCCCCTCTCCACGCATAACATTTTCAAGTATGCACCCTTCTATCATTTCTCACTTAATGAAGTATTAATTTGTATGCAAATTCTAATTCGTCTACCCCTTCCTATCTCGCTCGGGGAAAAAGGATCAAGCGTTTAATCACATGATTTAAGTGAGTGATTGAAACCACTCACTACTTGTTAGCCATCTTTGCATTTTAGATTTCAACCAGAACGGCTAATTTATGTATTAAAATTTATTAACTATATACACCATCCATTAGGATGTGGGGTGAGTTCTCTGTCAATTTTTGGGAAATTTATAATTAAAGAATAGATCCCTCAACGGAGTTAATTACAAAAATTTTAAATTGACTTGAACTTAACGAAATAGAATATAAATAGTAAAAAATTCTAAAAAGTCTGGTGTGACTGTCGCACAGCACACAACTTTCTCTTACCCGTGTGCTTGTCACACCAGATTTTTAATTTTAACGTTGAAAAACCCTCAGAGAACTTCAATTTGTATATATGTAGGCTATACTTAGTTTCGAAAAAAATAAAGATTTTTAAATTTTCCTATAATTAAAGGATTCAATGAAACACATCGCATGTTATTTGAAAAATAAATAGGATCATGTTTCACCTACATGATTTAGTTTAATCTTTTTCTTTTTAATTACGTCTCTTCCAATTTCTCTTTCTATATGTCTATATATTTATTTCCTGTCTCCTTTTGATATTGTTCTCTTTTAATCATCTCTCCTGGATATGAAATTATATTAATATTGTGGAAAGTGGAGTTGGAAGTTGGTCTTTGGGCAATATCCCTTCCCCCTTCCTCCCACCCCCCTCTCCTACCCTTTTAATAACATCTGAATTCTATATATTTGCCGGCATTCAAGGGAATCATGTATTTATAAATGAGAGGAGAGAGAGAGAGAGAGAGGTGTACTCGATTTCAAACCTTCCCCTTCCCAGCTTTATGTTAAAGGCAAAGATGAAGAGAGAGAGTTTTCCAAAATGTTAAATTAGATCTGTTAACTTGAATTTCGGCATTGCTTGTGAGAGAGTGTGTTTATTTACACCGTATTTGTGATCATATTAAACGTCTTCAATAGAGAAGCGTTGCATGGTTTGAGATGGTTGCTGAAAGGGGGGTTAATAAATTAATCAAAACATTTTTTTTAATAAAGTATAAAAAATCTGGTGTGACTGGTCACACAACACTCAACTTTCTCTTACCAAAGGTAGGAAGAAAGTTGTTCAGGTGCTTGTAACACCAGATTTTTTTTGTGTCGACATACATTTAGTTTCGGCCGATATATTGTAATTCAAGATGTAAAATTTATAACCATGGGTTAATATTTATATCGTTACCATGGCATCCATTTTTCTTATCTTTCATATGAAGTACAAGAGTAAAGTGTGCTTCTAAAGATTTCAAGGGTAAAATGAATTGATTTATGAATTTTAATCAAAATCGTTTAAGAAAATTTTAAAAAAATCGAAAAAACTGAAAAAGATCATCAGTAAAGTACTAGTACTTTTTTGGCCGATTTTGTTCAAAGGCTTCGTGTCACGTCTCACGAGGTACCTAACTTAAATATAAAATTTCAACCTCAGCTCTTTTCGTTCTTGAGATATTTTGTTCATAGGCATTAGACAGACAGATCATGTTTCGAAAACCATTTTTTTAGATTCAGGGGACCTCAAAACGTGTATATTCCTCAAAATCTCCTCCCATTGAATTTTTTTGACATGAATCCAATACCTTATATTAACATTATATAAAATAGCTAAGAGAAAGTAAAAATCATTTTTCTTGATTCTTTAAAATTAGACGGTCAATTATTATCATAAAGAAATTTCACTAGACTGGCAGTCGATTTGTAATTTCTATTCCCTCTGTAATTTTATATCCTTAAGGGTAATAGATACTTTTAGGTTTAATGCGAGGCTTTTAGGCAAAGAGTATAGATTAATTATTCTAGTGAGATGCAAAGCGAGAGAGAGAATCTCTATTTCAGGTTGGGTTGGATAGGGGTGGGGAGGGGGTGGTGGAAATCCCCCTAAAAAGGTGAGAGATTTTACCTTTCATGATTAGCATTGATATTGGCCAAAAGTCAAGTATAGGAAAATTAAAATGGCCAAGAATAGAAAAAAAAGTTGAGTGGTAAATACACTTGAAAATATTTGTAGGTAACAATTAAAATTTCCTTAACGTGAATACGTCTTTAAATTATTGTACATAGAAAGGTTTGAAAAATTATAAAAAACAAAATCTGCTCACTTGCACAAATTAACGTAATTGTTTTTTTCTAATTTTCCTTTTGACTTTAATATATTTTATTATTAATTATCATAAACAATAAATAATCCTTTAATAATAATAATACAAACCACAAAAACTTTAATAATCATATCAGAATTTTCTTTCCAATTTCGAATCTACAGTATTATTAGATATTTTCCCTGTTTCTGATTTAAATTTAATATTATATCTACCACGGTAGTTGAGATCATGAAATTTATATTTTTGACTTTTAAAACCGCCCCTTTGTTGAACAATTTTGCTAAAGATATATATATTTTAAAAAGTCAAATTCGGTTCTATTGATACACTT
>JAKCPI010006610.1:0-60629 GCA_023213315.1 Euborellia annulipes | reverse complement strand
TAAGGCACTTATAAAGATTAAAAGCTAATGTTTTAATATGTTATTAATCACTATCACATATGTATAAAATAAAATTTTGAAGCAGATCTGACGTATTTATTATTGTTTATATATTTATTTATTATAATTATTGTTTATTAAAAAATTGAAATTTAACATGTAGCCTAGAGAATGTAGACGAAATGCAAACATATCGAGTTATGTAGCCACTTCTGATAAAGATAAAAAAAACAAAACAAAAAGCTTCTATTTTTATCAATTAACTTCCGTAGAATACGTTAAAAATAAATCAAAATTTTCTCACGAAGGCTTTTAAAAATATTTTAAAGTAAAATTCACGAAAATGTCAGTCTGCCATATTTAAAAAATAAGTAAGTCACGTGACCCAGACCAGTGCGGCAACGTTGCATAAATTAAAACGCGTTTCACGCTTTCACTTTTTTTTTATTTAGGATATTTTTTTTCCCAAATCGTCCATTGTGTCTAAACTGATTTGCATTACTCATTGTAATATTATAAATAAAATACAACTGAACACTATACAGCAAGATCAACATAAACAGCTGTTAAATGCAATGTTGCCAGATCTAAATTATGTGAAAAAATACCTACGTCATTTATTTATTATTTTTGGTCATTAAATTATTAACTTAATCCAATGGTAGGTCAGGGCTAATTTATAATAACGAATTTATGCATTCAAATTTTTAAATTTATAAAAAAGAAAAATTAGATTCTATTATGACTTTATGGGGTATTATCCGAACAACCTTAATGTCAGCTTTTTTTCCAAAAACAAAAAAAACGACATTTTTATTAAAAAAAATAAGGCGGAGAAAAACTTCCTAAAGACCAAAGAAAGCAAAAAATTTATTTTGACATGGGATACTCGGAACAAAAAGTTTGAACACTTCTCAAGTATAGTCCCAAAAGAAATGGCAATATATCAACAACATCTAAAAAAAAAAAATCTGGTGTGACTGGCGCACAGCACACAACTTTCTCTTACCTTCGGTAATCGAAAGTTGTGTACTGTGCTTGTCACACCAGATTTTTTGTGTCGACATGTATTTAGTTCCCGGCAGTAGGGAATATTTGAATTCAGATGTAAAATTTATAAGTATGGGAAAATATTTATATTTTGTTACCATGGCAACCATTTCTCCTATCTTTCCTATGGAGTGCAAGAGTAAAGTGGTCTTCAAACAATTTTGAGGGCAAAACGAGAATATACATTTGAAAGAGCATCTAAAAAATAATTGATTTTTTGAATTTTAATCAAAATCGTTAGAGCGAATTTTGAGAAAATCGAAAAAAACTGAAAAAGTACATCAGTAAAGTACTAGTAATCTTTGGCCGATTTTGATTAAAAGCTTATTTTTCCGGTCCCGGGGGTGTTTAACTTAAATATAAAATTTCAACCTCCTAGCTCAATTCCTTCATGCTTAAAATTGAACACACACACACACACACACACACAGACAGACAGACAGACAGACCATGTCGCGAAAACCACTTTTTTGGATTCAGGGGGACCTCAAAACGTGAAGATCCATCAAAATCTCGACATCGAATTTTTGACATGAATCCAATACTTTCTCTCTATATATATATTACATATATACATAGGTAAGAGAAAGTAAAAAACGCTGACAACGAAAAAACCTGGTAAGACAGAAACAGAAGCCTAAATAGGAATTCAATAAATCAAGAATTGATAAGAGTGACGGGCTCGACTGACTGTACAAGAAAGGAGGAAAAAAGAAGATGAGAGAATTTGAAATTCTGTATAATCCAGTCAAATGAAATAATATTTGCGATTCAAAACTGAGGAAGCTGCCTCCCACCTCCCTAAAGCACCCATTGCACACCGTACTTTGGTACGCGAGCCCGGCTCGGCTCGCCTACAAACGAGCCAAATCTGCAAGTGTGTGGGCTCACACGAGCCGAGCTTTGATAAGAGTGACAGACATGGTTTGCATAAACTGAGACATGGGAGAGTCTTCACACTTGCGGAATTGGCTCGTTTGAAGGCGAGCGCGTTCCAAACTACGGCGTGTATAGGGCGCTTTAGAAATAATCAAAAGTGATATAAAATACACTTTTTTATTTTATTTTATTTAAGGTCTTTTCTGCATCGAAAACCATTTAGGTAGCCAATCCAACGAAGCTTTTGAACAAAATCGACCAAAGAGTACTAGTACTTTACTGATGCACTTTTTCAGTTTTTTTCGATTTTCTCTAAATTTGCTCCAACGATTTTGATTAAAATTAAAAAAATCAATTATTTGTTTGTAGTTGTTTGTAGAGGCTCTTCAAAATGTATATTCTCATTTTGCCATTGAAATCTTCTGTAGCAATAAATTTTACATCTTGAAATTCTAATGTACCGTACTGTCGGAAATTAAACATATGTCGACACAAAAAAATCTGGTGTGACAAGCACAAAACACAAATTTCTTTCTCTTGCCGAACGGTAAGTAAAAACGGGTTCAAAAAAGATCCGCCTCTGAAATGCCTGCACTTTTTAGAGAAAACTAACGATGTATAAAATTTGAAATGTTTAAATTTCGTTATTAAGATGAATTCGCATTTAATTTGTCTTTTCTTTTGTTGCAGGTAAACAAGCAAGAATTCTTCTAACCTCCTCCTCTCTCTCTCTCTCAAAGGGTGAGTTTCCTTCTCTTTTTTTTATTCTCTTTGCTTTCCGGTGGTTGGTTGTTTATATGACGACCCCAATTAATCGAAGGCCAATTAGGTAGGGTGAACTAGAGGATTGGCTCTTAATATTCCACGTACATGCCTGATAAGAAGAGGTAGAGAGGGGGAGAAGGAATATTTGATAACGTTTAGCCAGTCTGTCAAATGGAACGTTTTGAATCTTCTCTCTCTGGCCTTGAATATCAATGCAACCTTTAAAGAGGGTAGAATCAAAAAGAAAGGGATAAACACATACAAATAATATTATGCAACAAGAGTGTATGTAAACGGGGGTATAACACTCCACCCCACCCCCCTTCCGGTTTTATTTTTGATTAGAAATACTTACAAATGTTTTTGTAAGTTCGGTGGGCTTTGGGCCTAGCAGAAGACTTCGCACCCCTAGACCCCCTGCCAGCTGGCTCACGGCCGCCTGCCGCGGACCCTCGCCTTTTCTTAATTTTTTTTTTTTTTTTTTTTTTTTTTTTTTTTTTTTTTTTTAACACACACTTTTTTCTCATTCACACTCACACTCACACACACATTCACAGAGTCTTTTCGGCAACTCAGGCCATATAAGACTTTTTACGATATCCGTTATTAATAAATATACATATATGGGGTCCAGGCATTCTTATTTAAGCCATTTGGTATCCAATTGGCTTAAATAAAATCATCGGACTGCCTGGGGTCCGAACCCGCGACGTTTGGTATATGAGGTTAGCACGCTAACCTCTACGCCATGCCCCGAGGGCCTTTTCTTAATTATGAAACAAAATTTTTATTACTATATTCCAATCCAGTGCCTGATTGAGGAGTGGTTTACATTCATAGAATACACAAATGCAAAGAATACAAAAATATTTCTCTATACATTTCCTATGGGAGAAATCGTAACTTTAGGAATTAATAACTCAAAAAGTTATAGGTAAGATGTAAATAGTGGCTGTGTATGTTGATTAAAGGAGATATGGAAGCAGAGGCAGCCAAAAATAAAAATCTCTGAATGCTTAACCAATCAGCCGAAGACGTTTCGGTCTATTTATTATAAACCATCCTCAGACTACGGCTGATTGGTTAAGCATTCAGAGATTTTTATTTTTGGCTGCCTCTCCTTCCATATCTCCTTTAATAAAGTTATAGGTAAATCCATCAAAATCTCGACATCGAATTTTTGACATGAATCGAATACTTTCTCTCTCTATAAATAGAGGTAAGAGAAACTAAAAATTATCATTACTATCCTTCCAACTATACTACCAATACTATACCAATTCAGCGCCTGCTTGAGGATTTGTTTACATTCATAGAATACACAAATGCAAAGAATACATAAATATTTCTCTGTAAATTTCTTATGGGAGAAATCGTAACTTTAGGAATTAAAACCCAAAAAATTATAGAATTTTCGGAATGAAAATAATTTTCCTGTATTTCCTAGAACAGTGATTCCCAACCGTGTGGCGGCACCCAAGGGTGCCGCGAGATATTAGAAAATAAAAATAAAGAGGCGGAAAAAACAAGGAAAAATTTTTGGCTATTTCTTGCCAGGGCGGCAAAAATTTCGTGTCCCTAAAAAAGGCAAAATAATTTTCACGTGAGGGGAAAAATTTAAAAGGAAGGGTGCCCCTAGAGTGTAATGTTATTTCCAAAGCACTTTGGGGGCCGTGGGCTTCAAAAGGTTGGGAAACACTGCCCTACAAGGTCCTTTTTATGTATATAAAATTTCATTTCAAAATTCCAACGGGAATAGAGTGTGACAGACAGACAGACAGACGAACAGAAAGACGGACATTAGCGAATTATATATATAGATAGACTAGTCGCGCCGCCGTCCGCCTTCGGCGAGCTTCGCGTCTAGCCAGGGGGCTACACCTATGCCCCCCCCTCCCAGAGAGGATAGCTGGTCCCATACCCCCACCCAGCCAAATTCTCTAGTTACGCCAATAGTTGTGTAGCCGCCTTAAGAGCATTTATCCTCTTCTCAATTGGTAAAAACAAAAGAAAAAAAAAAAAAAAATTACAATCTCTAATTTCGCACATAGAGTCTACAATAGAAGACGTAGAGTAAATTTTTTTTCTTTTCCCGCCGACAGAATTGAAATTAATTTAAATAATAATAAGGCAAGCAAGAAAGCGAATTAACAGTAAGAGAGGGAGCCAAGCACGGAAGGGCTAGTGTTGTTTTAATTGCCGGCCCACCTCACCTCGTTACGCACAATGGAATAAATTCCTCCCGCCCTTTGGCCTTGCCTGTTCCATTCGGTGGGGGGAGAGGATTATTTATTTACCCTTGGCCCCCATTCAGACCCAATAAAAAGCCAGTTAGACTTGCATTTTGTTTTCTTGTGTCTCTCCTGATGGTGGCCACCCACCGCTTAATAAAATCTAGAATTCATAATTTGAAATTGAGGCAATTTCAGAATTAACGATTTTGAGGGGCTTAATTACAAAATAAAGCGAGATTATAAAGAAATTAAAATTATTAGCCTATTAAAACTTGCCACCTTTATCTCCTTTATTTGAACAATATAAAAAGCTAGTGGAGTATAAAATTTTATTAAAAAAAAAAAGCAAGAGCACTTCACGTTTTACGAGTACCAAAAAATATCTTCAACAATTCATTCATATTCCAAAAAGAAGAAAAGGATAAATTATCGTATAAACGAAAAATAATAGACAAGAAATAAGTTCATCCATAAGCTGCTCGAGCTATTCTCATGATGTTTTTATGCGACCCTAACTTGATTTTATCAATTACACAGGCCAACAGTGATTTTGTTGACTGAGAATTTGAAGCTATTTCTGGGTATTTGGGTAGCGCTGATTCTAAAAATGCCATCAGTTTTGCCCCATCACGTCAGATTTTAGAGCTATAGAGAAAATAAAATTTTACTAGAAAAAGTGCTCTACAGCGGCTCTAATTTTACCATTGAGTGTACTTGTGTTTTTTCTTTGGTGACGTTTTTAATAATAATTTCGTTAATAATTAACAGATTTTTACGAATGAATGATATTTTAGAAAGCCAAAGAACTATAGAATATCGTAAATATATGTTTTTTTCATTCAGGGGTACCTTAAATTGTATTAGGGGTGACCAAAACAAAAAAAAACTGAAAAATTCGATTTTTCTAAACTTTTAGCCGTTTGCGGCACGTCTAAATGACCTCCGATTGGGCTGAAACTTAAAATTTATATGTATTATAACTATCTGCATATTTTTAAAGGGTGTCGTCTTAAAAAAATCCAGGTAATATAAAATTAGAGCCGCTTTAGAGCACATTTTCTATTAAAATTTTATTTTCTCTATAGCTCTAAAATCTGACGTGATGGGGCAAAACTGATGGCATTTTTGGAATCAGCGCTACCCAAATACCCTGATATAGCTTCAAATTCTCAGTCAACAAAAAAAAAGTCCTTTTTGTTGCCCTGTGTTATCTATGCATTTTCATATTCTTTCATCCCTATGAGTTAATATAAATTTTGAATAGAAGTTTCCCTTCTTTATAAATTCCATGATGGGTGTTATGTCGGTTGCCTGCCTTCAGGCGTTGCCGGGTTTAGAACGAATAGATGAGATGTCTTTTTAAGTTCTTTAGTGGTTCCATGATTATTGTCCGACACTAACGAGATTGATAGAAAGAATCCTCCCCATGTAGTGGGGATACTTGTTAATTCTTATTCTCTCTTAATTATTTATGTGCACTGCCCACATTCGGCTGGTTTTGCGTCTGGCCTCGAGGTCTTCGACCCCTTCCCCCTAACCCCGGTCCCTCACTCCTATTGGTTTTCCTTAATATGAATTAATGATCTTCTCTCGGAAAATTTTCTAGCTTTGAAAGAAAAAACTTCATGGAAATCCGTCCAAGAGTACAAATAAGCAGAGAGACCTACATTTTCTTTTATATAATAATAAAGCTTATAGATAAATAGTAAGTTTTGATCGTATAAAAAATTCCATGTCGAGGAGGGAAATACTCGTTTCGCTGATTCTACCAAAGTGGATCCCGTAAATGTGTGTCCGGGGTTAGGGGGAGAGACAAAGACCTCGAGGCCAGACGCAAAACCAGCCGAATGTGGGCAGCGCATATAAAAGAAGTAATTTGATATTTTAAGTTACGCACACCGTTTTGCTTTTACAGTATATTGTTTATACGTATTAATTTTATAAATATGTATTTTGTAAACATTTTTAGACCAATGACGAGTAGCTAAACGAGCAAAATAAAAATAAAAAAAGTTATGTACACCCCCGAGAAGCAGGACCGAGAACTTATTGAAAGCATGTATCAGGTATATTTACGGTGTTCCATGGTTTCACCACATTTCCCCATACTACAAGAAGGTGAATTGGCTAAGATTGCCGAACAGGCGCAGATATCTCATGGGGGTGTTCCTTTACGGAATTTTTCAAACGGGTAGACCGATTTTTTTAATTTTATGGAGCCTGCCCGTGCACTAAAAGGGGGCCTTGACTTGTGCATCCCTGGCCACAGATAAAGAGACCTACGCTAAATCTTTCACTATCAAATCGGCAAGATTGTAGAACAGTTTGACACAGGACTTGAAAAGAGCAAGAGTGCTTGCAATCTTCAAAAGGAACCTGCACATGTATCTGATGTGAGAGCAACTGAGTGACGGGAGAACTTGATGATGTGCCGAGGTGTCTTTTTGTTTTTGTTGTTGTTGGGTCGGAGTGATGTCAGATTTTTGTAGGAGGAGAGTGTGTCGACTGTGTGTGTCAGGGAAAAATACTCGGATTCCCAAATTCCTATAACTTTTTGAGTTATTAATTCCTAAAGTTACGATTTCACCCAAAGAAATGTATAGAGAAAGATCTATGTATTCTTTGAATTTATATATTTTATTGATGTAAACAAATCCTCAAGTGCCCTCGGGGCGTGGTGTAGAGGTTAGCGTGCTAACCTCGTATACCAAACGTCGCGGGTTCGGACCCCAGGCAGTCCGATGATTTTATTTAAGCCATCTGGATACTAGATGGCTTAAATAAAAATGCCTGGACCCACAATAGATAATATATATTACAACGGTTATCGTCAAAGTCTTAAATGGCCTAAGTTGCCGAAAAGACTGTATGAATGTGTGTGTGAGTGTGAGTGTGAATGAGAAAAAAGTGTGAATGTTTAAAAAAAAAAAAAAAAAAAAAAATTAAGAAGGTGAGGGCCCAAGCCAGCAGAGGAGGGTCCAGGGAGGCGAATCCCCCCTGGCTAGAAGCGAAGGCAGGCGGTGCGGCTAGTTATTATATATTCAGATTCAGAGAAGCAAAATTAAAGTTATTCCGGTCAAAGAAAAATTGACACTTTAGATGTTGAACGTTTGTTCAAAAGAGTGTCATCTCACACCGCATCTCGATATTCGCCCGCTCTAAGATTTTAACTACTTATAATAATAACCAGAGATATTAGGGCCTCTCTGTGGCTTCATTGAAGCTTCTCACTCTGATAATCCAAGAAAAGTTTCTAAAGAGAGTGTTTATAAAAAAAAAAAAAATTCTGACGATATATAAATAATTCAGTATAAAATTTCTAATAAAAATGGCGGCCTTTATTTCCTTCTTTCTCTTTCTAAAATAACATCTGGAATTGATAGATTCTACGAGAACAATTGATTGGTATCAAGATATGAAAATCCCGATAAATCCTAATTCTTTTCAAATGAGCAACGGTTGCTGAATAATTTTTTTTTTTTTTCTAAAAGAGAGAGGAGGAAATATCGGCCATAGATCCACTTTATGGCGGCTGCGGAAGAAACGACGATTTGCACTCTCCCCCATTGAATTGCAATGCAAAGGGGAAAGGGGACCAGCAGCCATTTCGCTAACAGCCCTCAAATCCCCGCCCTGTATATGTATATACAGTCGTGGCAAAAATGCACATATTTCTCTGAGTGTTCATAAAACTATATATGTGTATGTGTGGGGATTTTATTTTCTCTTTTTTTTTAGGATAAATCACTTTCTATGGTGTGAATTTGGCTTGAGAATATTTTCTAGATTTAAGCACGAAAAAAAAAATTCGTAGAGATTACTCATTGAATAATTGTAGAAATAAATTTTTACTTTCTCTTACTTATCGTAACCAAAAGCTTTTGAACAAAATCTGCCAAAGAGTACTAACTAATACAATACTGATGCACTTTTTCAGTTTTTCTCAAATTTCTCAAAATTCGCTTTAACGATTTTGATTTAAATTCTTTTATTTCATTTATTTTTAAAAATGATATATTTTTACTTTTGAAAAATAAAATCTTCTAAATTAAAAAAAATTAAAAGAGTAAGAAATTCATTTTTTTCCAAATTTTTTCCAAAAACTTTTGATAAAATCACTAGCAAATTTTTTCAAATTTTAATTTTATTAAAATTGTGATTTTATTTAAAATTTTTAAAGTTTTATAGTAGATTTGTTTTTGTTTTATACTATTTGAACATATTAAATTATTTTAATTTTCTAAAAAAGATTTGTTGACCCCCCCCCCCCCCCTGATTCAAATTTGTTCCGGCGCCCCTGGTTGACATGGTAACAAAATATAAATTTTTTCCCATACTTATAAATTTTACATCTTGAATTCTAATATATCGACACGAAAAATCGGTAAATCTGGATTATAGTGTTCGGTCACGTGATCCAAAGTGGCCACGCCCCCTTTGAGGCGGGGCAAAACTATACGCGATTGGTCATTGGTCGCCTGGCGATGAATGAATTGACTGCCGCGAGTTTCAAAAAACATGCTTTTTGAATAAAACTGTTTCTGACCGAAGTAAGCCGAGAATTCCCTAGTTGTTTTTAATTTTTTTTAATCTAAGGAAACCGAACTGCTACCGAAAGGCCGAAACAATTAGATCCGGACCCCTGCAAGTTGTTTTTACACTATTGTCGTCTTCGGTTCGTCTTCCTTCGGTCAAAAACCATTCAGTTCGAAGCTACCGAATCGCTTCGAACTGAACGGTTTCTGACCGAAGTAAGCCGAACCGAAGCCGAGAATTCCCTAGTTGTTTTTAATTTTTTTTAATCTAAGGAAACCGAACTGCTACCGAAAGGCCGAAACAATTAGATCGGGACCCCTGCAAGTTGTTTTTACACTAGTGTCGTCTTCGGTCAGAAACCATTCAGTTCGAAGTAAGCCGAACCGAAGCAGATAATTCCCTAGTTGTTTTTAATTTTTTTTAATCTAAGGAAACCGAACTGTGACCGAAGGGCCGAAACAATTAGGTCGGGACCCCTGCAAGTTGTTTTAAACAAAACCATTTTAATATTTATAAGACAATTTGCTTTTGCAATTCGCGCCACTTTGGCTTCGACTATAAAGAGGGCAACATTGGCCATTTCCGGCATCCTTCGGCCTCCCAAGCTCAGCATGAATGAATGAATAAGCCACGCCCCTCAAGACGACCGAACACTATAATACAGATGAACCGAAAAATCTGGTAAGACAAGCACAGAACGCAACTTTCGATTACCGAAGGTAAGAGAAAGTTGTGTGCTGTGCGAGAGTCACACCAGCTTTTTTGAATAAAATTTTAAAAGACGGTAAATTTAAAAATCTGGTGTGACTGGCGCACAGCACACAACTTTCTCTTACCTTCGCTAATCGAAAGTTGTGATTTTTTGTGTCGACATGTATTTAGTTTCCGACAGTAGGGTACATTCGATTTTCAAGATGTAAAATTTATAAGTAGGCTTATGTGAAAATATTTATATTTTGTTACCATGGCAACCGTTTCTCCTATCTTTTAAATGGGGTACAAGAGTAAAGTGGTCTTCAGAAGATTTCAATGACAAAATGAGAATATACATTTCAAAGAGAATCTAAAAAATAATTGATATTTGAATTTTTTAAAAAATCTTTGAAGCAAATTTTGAGAAAATCAAAAAAAAAAACTGAAAAAGACCATCAGTAAAGTACTAGTACTCTTTGGTCGATTTTGTTCAAAAGCTTCGTGTCACGTCCCATTGGGGTGACTAAGTTAAATATAAAATTTCAACCTCCTAGTTCTATTCGTTCTTGAGATATTTTGTTCACACACACACACACAGACAGACCATGTAGCGAAAACCACTTTTTTGGATTCACGGGCCTCAAAACGTGTATATCCATCAAAATCTCGATATCGAATTTTTGACATGAATCCAATACGTTCTCTCTCTATATATTAACATATATAGAAGTAAGAGAAAGTAAAAAGTTACATTCTTCTCCAAATGAGAGGTTCAAGAAATTTATTTAAATTTATTTTTGGGGTCTTGAAACGTAAAATATTAATTTTTCCTTAGCAATAAAAAATATTATATCGCAGAAGTCAAGAGGATAATAATACATAATTAGGATTGGGTGAGATTTCTTAAACGACTCCCTCTCGGTACTTCACGACCTTATGAATAAAATGTCGAAAAGCAGGGGGGTTAGAGAGAGAGAGAGCGAGGGATTCCAAAAAAGGACCACCGGGAGGAAGGAAGGAAGGATTATGACCCTCGTCTAGAAGATGGTTATGACTCTGACACTCACTGGTCATAAAGAGCGAGAGCGTCGCGTGGCGATTTTAATAAAAATGCCATCTCAAATTCATTTCAATTCAAATGATGTCGAGTGATCAAGGGAGGGGGTTGGGATGGGGTGGGGGTCAATTGAATCTTTATATTGTTGTTATATCATTTAAAACAACAGCAGAGGGGCGGCCCCCGACTTATTTGAAAAAATATTTGGATTTCTATCGAAAAACATTTAAAAATTCATTTTTCTTGTCTTGTTGTTATTGTAACGGAATTAAATCATAACATTTAAGGTTGGGGCGACAAGAATTCGATTGAGAAATGTAAAAACAAATAATATAAATGTCAGAATAGGTAGGTCCTCGGGCGGTATAATTACAAATCTATTGACTGGTGACACAGCACACAACTTTCTCTTACCTTCGGTAATCGAAAGTTGTGTTCTGTGCTTGTCACGCCAGATTTTTTGAGTCGATTTGTATTTAGTTTCCGACAGTACGGTACATTGGATTTTCAAGATGTAAAATTTATAAGTATGGGAAAATATTTATATTCTGTTACCATGGAAACCATTTCTCCTATCTTCTTTATATATATAATTCTTCTGTACGTGTGTATGTGACTGAACTCCTCCTAAACGACTGAACCAATTTTGATGAAATTTTCTGTGTATGTTTGTGAGAATCCCGGACAGGTTTTGTTTCACAAATAACAATAAGTTAATGAGTAATTAACCGTTAAAATAAGAAAAAAATAAAAATTAGGAGAAATAGTTGCCATGGTAACAAAATATAAATATTTACCCATGTTTACGATTTTTTTTTATTTATTTACATTTTGAATTCTAAAATATCGGCGTAAATTTTTACTTTCTCTTACCTATGTATATATGTAATATATAGGCCTATATAGAGAGAAAGTATTGGATTCATGTCAAAAATTCGATGTCGAGATTTTGATGGATCTTCACGTTTTGAGGTCTCCTGAATCCAAAAAGTGGTTTTCGCGACATGGTCTGTCTGTGTGTCTGTGTGTCTGTGAACAAAATATCTCAAGAACGAAAAGAGCCAGGAGGTTGAAATTTTATATTTAAGTTAGGCACCCCCATGGGACGTGACCCGAAGCTTTTGAACAAAATCGACCAAAGAGTACTAGTACTTTACTGATGCACTTTTTCAGTTTTTTTTCGATTTTCTCAAAATTTGCTCCAACGATTTTTTTTTAAATTCAAAAATCAATTATTTTTTAGATTCTCTTTAAAATGTATATTCTCATTTTGTGATTGAAATCTTCTGAAGACCACTTTACTCTTGTACTCCATAGAAAAGATAGGAGAAATGGTTGCCATGGTAACAACATATAAATATTTTGCCATACTTATAAATTTTACATCTTGAAAATCGAATGTACCGTACTGTCGGAAACTAAATACATGTCGACACAAAAAATCTGGTGTGACAAGCACAGTAAACAACTTTCGATTATCGAAGGTAAGAGAAAGTTGTGTTCTGTGCGCCAGTCACACCAGATTTTTTGTCTATGTACCGGGAGAGTCCCGGAAAGGATATGATTCGCAAAAAATCTTAAGTTCATGAATAATTAACCGTTAAAATAATCTCTATATATAAAAATGAAAAGGGAAAATGTATGTACCGGTATGTATATAAGTAGGCGAGCAAGGGGGTCCAGGGGGCGCAGCCCCCTGCGTTAGACGGAGGCGGGGCTTTGCGTCTAGTTTTCTATGAAGTACAAGAGTAAAGTGTTCTTCAGAAGATTTCAATGGCAAAATGAGAATATACATTTTAAAGAGCATCTAAAAAATAATTGATTTTTGAATTTTAATCAAAATCGTTGGAGCGAATTTTGAAAAAAAAAAACTAAAAAAGTGCATCAGTAAAGTACTAGTACTCTTTGGTCGATTTTGTTCAAAAGCTTCGTGTCACGTCCCATGGGGGTGCCTAACTTAAATATAAAATTTCAACCTCCTAGCTCTTTTCGTTCTTGAGACACACAGACAGACCATGACGAGAAAACCATTTTTTCGGACTCAGGGGACCTCAAAACGTGTATATCCATCAAAATCTCGACATCGAATTTTTGACATGAATCCAATACTTTCTCTCTATATATATTAACATATATAGAGGTAAGAGAAAGTAAAAAATAAAATCAAATAAGAAGTGGAGCCTTTTTAAAAACGATATTCACACCAATCAATATAGCTTGCTCAGGAGTTCACATCCTGCGGGTACATGGATGGCGACCACGACCTACCCGAGATGAGACTGGCGGCCCTACATAAATATTTCGGCTTTCGCCATCTTGATACGTTGAAGAAGCAACAACAAATCTAGATGGCGTTTTATTGAGAGTCAAGAGGTAAAAATTCAAAAATGTTCTAAATCGTTACCAAATAAAAATAAAACCTCTCTAAGTAAAATTGTATTAAACAATTTGAAAATCTAACATCTAAATCCACGAATGCCGAGCAAAAAACATCTGAAAATTGATATATTTTGAGTAAAAACCCCACAGCCCCTCACTGCCTGTACTCAACTAATTGGCTTATATTATTAATTTTTGTATTTTTTAAATTGTAATTCAATCATTTTACATACTAATTATTAAATATCTGTAACCAAATGTTCATGGAATAATTGATTGAGTTATTCATTGTATGCCTATATTGACAGCCCGCAAGCTCTGAAGATGGTATTGCCCAAGACCGAAACGTCACCCTAGCGGGTCAATAAATGAAATAATTTTAAGTGCTATTCTTTTATTTACCTATTAATAACCCCACTTAAGCTACAAATTTATTTAAAATAAATTATATTCCTTTAGGTATTAAAGAAGACTGCAAATTTTACGAGTTACCGTATGAAAAAAAAAAAGAATATAAACTTTCTAAGAAGATGATATATGAAATAAATATCTATTTAATAATAAAGGGAGAAAAAGGGTCTCCGATATTAACGCCTGATCCCTTCTCCCAGGGAAAAGTTATTTAAGCACCTCTCTTTCCTTCCTATTTCATACAAAGTCGTTATTTTATATCTTCCGTAAGTCTCTCCCCCCTGGCAATTGACGCTGCTCCCCCAGGGTCCATTCTCTCTCTCCTGGTCAGCATAGGCGATGTTTATCCACCCTCCCTCCCCTTGGGCTGTTAAGTAGGCACCATAGAAGATAGATATGATTTTTATTTCCTTCCCCGTAATCAAAGTTCCCTCTCAATAGCCCAGGGAAGAAGAAAGAAAAGAAGTTTGCCAACTTCAGCAATTGTTATATTGTGTCTAGCTATATATCCCCCTCCCCCCCCATCGCTCTTTTAGAACACCCTAAGAGAGAGAGAAGAGGTTACAAGTTGATTAAAAACTCTCTTGACACTTGGAATAGAATTGGGAAATAAAAAAAAAAAATGCGATTATTTATTAAACTAGAAGAACTTGGAACAAACTTGAACTTCCGTTTGAATAAAAAAAATCTGGTGGGACTAAAGCACTCTGAATATCGAAAGTTGTGTGTTACATTGCCACAGCAGATTTTTTTGTTTCGAGATATATATACACTGAGCGTCAAAAAAAACTTCTTCTTAACACGATCTATTTTAATTTAATCTACCTTAATGATACTCTAATTTAAGAAACATTTAATATGAAATATCTTATACATTTCTAAGTAAATTTAACACAAATCTATATCATTTTAATACAATTTAAATAAAATAAAGACAATTTTTCAATTTTAGGGACAAATCAACATAATCTCGACATGCTTTGTTGGATATTAATTCAAAATTTTGTTTTTATAAGAATTTCCAATAAAATAGACAAAAAAAAAAACTGAAATAGGAAGATTATTAGTATAAGGGTGTTTTATGGCTGGTGGAATTTGTATCAGGGATGAAAGTTAGAAGAAAACGCAACCAAAAAAAAATTTTTTTTTTAAACATATTTTAACAGCTGACGTTTCAGCTTTGGTCAAAGCCATCCTCGGAGCTATAAACAGCGAAATATTTTCTTTTATAAATATAGTTTAACAATCATCTTTACAGAATGAAAATCATACTTGTTATTGATCATTATGTATATATGTTTTGAATTGTATTTGGTATTAATTTAGGATATAAGATCAGGGGGGGATTAAAGGGGGGGGGGGAGGCGAGGGGGGCGATCGCCCCCCCCCCGAGAAGAAATTCACAATGTTATAAAAACTAGTAATCTAAAGAAATTATGATTTCCGGGCTTTAATTTCAGTTGAATTTGTTACCAATCAATTTAAATAAATAGGAAAGGGGTCTAAATGGCCATAGATGCCCACAAAGTCCTTAAATAAAAAAATAAAAATAAAAAAAACCGCCCCCCCGACAAAATTGCATTAATTCGCCACTGTATAAGATCAGGAAAAAAATATAACATATATACATAATGACATAATGACCAATAACAGGTATGTTTTGGATTCTGTAAAAATTTTAAAAATGAATGTGTAACTATATTTATAAAAGAAAATGTTTCGTTGTTTATAGCTCCGAGGATGGCTTTGACCAAACCGAAACGTCAGCTGTTAAAATATATTTTTAAAGAAAAAATTTTGGCTGCGTTTTCTTCTAACTTTCATTCCTGATAGAAAGATTATTTTAAAATTTTAGAAATTTGGTGTTTATAAAATAATTTTGACATTTTTGTCTTTGTTTTATTTAAATTGTAATTATTTATTAAAATCATATGGATTTGTGTAAAATTCACGTAGAAATGTATAGAATAATTCATATTAAAAGTTTAATAAATTACAAAGCCCTCGGGCTTGGTGTAGTTGTAGCGTGCCTACATTCTATTCCGAACGTCGCGGGTTCGGAGCTCAGGCAGTCCAATTATTTTATTTAGGACATTTGGGTACCAAATGGCTTAAATAGAAATGCCTGGACCCCCAATAGATATTATAAATAATATAACGCTTATCGTCAAAGTCTTAAAGGGCCTAAGTTGCCGAAAAGACTGTGTGAATGTGTGTGTGAAGGTGAGTGTGAATGAGAAAAAAGTGTGAATGTTTTTAAATAAAAAAAAAATAAAAAAGAGAGGATGGTCTTGGCTAAGACCGAAACGTCAGCATAAAGGGCATAATAAATGGAATTCTAAAGAATTATATAAATCATGTGTTGGTCCATGAAGTAATTATAAAAAACATATAACCAAGTATTTATTAATTTAAATAAATGGAATTCTATCTAGCTGCTATTTTTTTCTTCACAAATTAATCATTAAAAATTTTTTTTATATCAAGATAAAAATACTTGATTTGCAAAAGAGTGAAAAAGTGAAATGTGTTTTGAATGAAATTAAAACATTTTTATAATTAACTCTTTGAATTTGTCAAAGATTTATATATCAGTGTATTTATAATTCAAAAAATCTGGTGTGACTGGCGCACAGCACACAACTTTCTCTTACCTTCGGTAATCGAAAGTTGTGTACTGTGCTTGTCACACCAGATTTTTTGTGTCGACATGTATTTAGTTCCCGGCAGTAGGGAATATTTGAATTCAGATGTAAAATTTATAAGTATCGGAAAATATTTATATTTTGTAACCATGGCAACCTTTTCTCCTATCTTTCCTATGAAGCACAAGAGTAAAGTGTGCTTCAAACAATTTTGAGGGCAAAACGAGAATATACATTTGAAAGAGCATCTAAAAAATAATTGATTTTTGAATTTTAATCAAAATCGTTAGAGCGAATTTTGAGAAAATCGAAAAAAACTGAAAAAGTACATCAGTAAAGTACTAGTACCCTTTGGCCAATTTTGATTAAAAGCTTATTTTTCCGGTCCCGAGGGGTGTTTAACTTAAATATAACATTTCAACCTCCTAGCTCAATTCCTTCATGCTTAAAATTGAACACACACACACCCACCCACCCACACACACACAGACAGACCATGTCGCGAAAACCACTTTTTTGGATTCAGGGGACCTCAAAACGTGAAGATCCATCAAAATCTCGACATCGAATTTTTGACATGAATCCAATACTTTCTCTCTATATATATATTACATATATACATAGGTAAGAGAAAGTAAAATGAATTAAACTCACCAAATGAAGCAGTTCTGGGATTGAGATCGACGGACGTGGAGACAGAGCTGCTAACTGGGCGACTTCCTCGGCCTTACTAAACCAATGCACCACAGGTATTTAGGTTTGAAGCCGTTCTCAACCTGTATGAACAAGAAACAAAGCATGTAGAAAAGTATATCTATATGTCTGTGTGAGATTGCATGTGTGTGTGTGAGGGACAAAGAGATATTCTATCACTTCCTATTTGGAGCAAAGAGAGAATTAAAAAATATTTTCTTTTTACTTTCTCTTACCTATGTATATATGTAATATATATATAGAGAGAAAGTATTGGATTCATGTCAAAAATTCGATGTCGAGATTTTGATGGATCTTCACGTTTTGAGGTCCCCTGAATCCAAAAAAGTGGTTTTCGCGACATGGTCTGTCTGTGGGTGGGTGGGTGGGTGTGTGTGTGGGTGTGTGTGGGGTGTGTCTGTGTTCAATTTTAAGCATGAAGGAATTGAGCTATGAGGCTGAAATTTTATATTTAAGTTAAACACCCCCCGGGACCGGAAAAATAAGCTTTTAATCAAAATCGGCCAAAGAGTACTAGTACTTTACTGATGTACTTTTTCAGTTTTTTTTGATTTTCTCAAAATTCGCTCTAACGATTTTGATTAAAATTCAAAAATCAATTATTTTTTGGATGCTCTTTCAAATGTATATTCTCGTTTTGCCCTCAAAATTGTTTGAAGCACACTTTACTCTTGTGCTTCATAGAAAAGATAGGAAAAATGGTTGCCATGGTTACAAAATATAAATATTTTCCCATACTTATAAATTTTACATCTGAATTCAAATATTCCCTACTGCCGGGAACTAAATACATGTCGACACAAAAAATCTGGTGTGACAAGCACAGTACACAACTTTCGATTACCGAAGGTAAGAGAAAGTTGTGTGCTGTGCGCCAGTCACACCAGATTTTTTTAATAAATCATTACTTCAAAACAATTTTGAGAGCAAAATGAGAATATACATTTTAAAGAGCATCTAAAAAATAATTGATTTTTGAATTTTAATCAAAATCGTTGAAGTAGTGAATTTTGAGAAAATCGCAAAAAACTGAAAAAGTAGATCAATAAAGTACTAGCACTTTTTGGCCGATTTTGTTTTAAAGCTTATGTTCACGCTCCAGTAGAGTGTCTAAATTAAATATAAAATTTCAGCCTCATAGCTCAATTCCTTCATACTCAAAATTGAACACATACACACACAGACAGAACATGCTGCAAAAACCAATTTTTTGGATTCAGGGGACCTCAAAACGTGTATGATCCCGACATCGAAATTTTGACATGGATCTAATACTTCCTCTCTCTATATCATATTAACATATATAGAGGTAAGAGAAAGTAAAAAAAAAATATATTTTCTCGTAATGTAAATAAGTCTACACTATGCATAAAAACGTCTTCTAAATTATCCCAAAACTATGTCCCAGTCTTCTAATTAATGAATTCTTAAAAAAATATGAAATCATAATTATCTGTTAAGATAAACCTGGCTTAACCCTTAACGAGTATGATATAGCCGTAAAAACGTGATGCTTTTTTTTTTTAACCGAGGGGTGATGTGAGTGAGCCTCGCTCGGCTTTTATTATTAAATCAAATATTAATAGCCAAGCGAGATTTTAATTTTAAACTTCTAGTTAAAAAATAATAAATTTAATGTGTTAATCACATCCCTCTTTCTTATCAATTAACCCTAGATTGTCCCTAAAAAAAAAAAAAACAGGAATAAAAAAAAAAGGCAGACTTAATTAACACTTGATATTTTCACATTTTACTGAAAACGCTACCACCACCCCCTCCCCCCCCCTTGTTAATTTTAGATACCAATCCTTCATTATTCTCCTCTCATATTATAAAAAGATTCAATTAGATTTTCCCTAAGCGAATTAAATTGAATTTTATTATTATCTTCTTTTAATAATAGAGCAAGGGATAAAATTATGCTTTAATTATAATATCAGAGAGAGGAGTTTACATAACAACTTTGAAAAATTTAATAAATTATAGAGCCTTGATGTTCCCCCCACCCCTCAAAAAAAAAAAAAAATTGTATATAACACAACAACCCTTCCCACTTTTGGATAGAATATTATTCATCCTCTCTCTCGACACTCTTTTTTTTGGCATTATTAAAAAATTACACGAGCCCCGCGCTATTGTGCTAGCGAATGAAAGCTCTCCTTGATTAGATGTGTTTGTTATCAATTTTATTTGATTACTTTACGAAAAACATTATTATATTTTTTTTTTTTTAATAATAATAAAATGGTATGTGTTATAAAAGAAAATTCATTTTATTTTAATAATAATTTCTATTCTTTATGGAAAAAAAAATAAAATGTTTTTTAATAAACTGTGGGGCTATGAGTTATAACTTCGCTTTTCCGTATTGGTAATATCCGAACACTGATTTTGCATAACTAGCAGGCGTTCCTGATCAGTAGCGCCTCCCGTGTCGATTAGGAGAAACTTACAGTTGTAACGCAAACGCTATTCGGTTAAAAATAAAGATATCGCTCAGTTTGGACAACTTGTTTGAATTTCGAAATGAAATTTTATACGCTTAAAGGAGAATCTGCTATGGATTTCTCTTTTGTTAGCGTAATTGTTTCGTTTTGCCCATCCCTCGACCCTACAAGAGTTTAGAGTTGTTGACATATGTTCATTTCGTTCTTAAGATATTTTGTTCAAAGACAGATACACAGACAGACAGACCATGTTGCGAAAACCAGTTTTTTTGGATTCAGGGGACCAGCGGCGTAACTAGCCTTTGAGGGGCGGAGGGGGCAAAGCTCAACTGGGGCGCCGTTTTTCGTTCGACCTTTTTTTTTTTTTTTTTTTTTTTAGTATTCGAATCTCGTTCGGGCTTTTTTTTGTAATTTGTCTCCGGATTTGTGATATAAAACGAATTTATTTTGAAATTTGAAAAAAAGCGAATGCGCGAGGGGCGCCAAAAGTTTGATGCGCCTGGGGTGGGGGGAGAGGGGGAGGGCGAGCGCCCCCCTTCGCCCCCATCTGGATACGCTACTACAGGAGACACATCAAAACGTGTATATCCATCAAAATCTCGACATCGGATTTTTGACATAATTCCAATACTTTATCTCTCTATATATTAACATATATAGAGGTAAGAGAAAATATTTAGATTTTGAGACAATAATTGCCACTTTATCAGTTTAAATCAATGTCATTATGTTTTACCTATTTTATTGGGTTTGTTATTATAATATATTTAAATTATTTTATAATAACTCTTTAAGTAATTAACAACAGATAATTGAAATCATATTTAATGTTTTATATAACAACTAGCCGCGGCTCCCGCCTTCGGCGGGCTTCGTCCCCCCTGGACTCCCTGTCAGCTGGCTCGAGCCCCCTCGCCTTTTTTTTTTAAACATTCACACTTTTTTCTCATCCACACTCAGACACACATTCACACTGTCTTTTCGGCAACTCAGGCCATATAAGACATTTACGATATCCGTTATTGATTTAATAATATATGTTACATATATGGGACAGATCGGAAATAGCAAAACAGGATTGCACAAGATAACAAAAAGACAAGCTTTTATTAGAAAACTGAAAAACATATACAAAACAAAATTATATAAACAAACTGTCCTTTGACAACAGGGTTCCATATCGACAATATTCGGTGACTTCGTAACACTATCCCTTCTTAAGACAGTTTGTTCTGAACTGTCTCAAATATCTCTCCCCCCCAGGACCTTCCCATACCAGAGTTTGGAGATTTCCCTATCATACGTCCAGGATTTTTACACATACTTCATCTACGCCTCTAAACAGTTGAGTTTACATTTCCCATCATATTCATCTTCTTCTCCAGTGTTCTCATTTCTTCCCCTATAAGCCAAAAAAGATGAGATTGTAATGCCTGGTTATCTTCTTAGTCAAAGCCAATGTCATCATGACCATATCGACCATCATCTCTGTTTCACTCGACGCCCTATCTTCATGTTCATCCCATCTGCCAACCCCTCTGCAGTATCCATTCTAGTCGTCACCACAGTTACATCACTTCAATCACACCTGCTCCGAACCTTCTATTTCAGACATCATCGACGCATTCGCTCCAATCGCCGCTTCCTTTGTACCTTCCACCATTACGATCCCTTTCATCTCCCGTTCCTCTTCATCTCGTACATTCACAACAACCTCTTCATCGCCAAGACTCTCCGCCCCCGCCGCCCTCTCCATCGCCAGATTCTCCTGTTTTCCGCTCACCTTGTTGCCTCCGCAATCCTCTTCATTAACAGATCCTCCTGAACCACCAATTTCACCTTCACGACTACCCTCCCAAGACCGCACATTCAGTCCTCCTGGACCACCACGACCACCAAATTCATCTTCCGACTACTGCCGCCCAGAAGACCTAATCACATCCTCTTGGATCTCCATGACCAGTCATTCCAGTTTTTCTTTAACTCCTTTGAGGCACTTTCCATTGACGGGATCATAATCCTCAACAATACTCCTTTCGACTTGATAGAAATTTCCTCTTGTTTTCTTTTCAGATTTTTTAAAAAATTAAGAATTTCTTTTAGTTGTCCATGTTCCTTTTCAAAGTTATCCCACTTCTGACACCAAATGTTACATATATGAGACAGATCGAAATACAAAACAGGAATTGCACAAGATAACAAAAAGACAAGCTTTTATTAGAAAACTGAAAAACATATACAAAACAAAATTATATAAACAAACTGTCCTTTACAACAGGGTTGCCATATCACAATTTCGCGTGACTTCTAACAATACATATTTGGGGTCCAGGCATTGCCATTTGGTATCCAATTGTCTTTAAAAAAATCATCGGACTGCCTGGGGTCCGAACCCGCGACGTTTGGTATACGAGGTTAGCACGCTAACCTCTACACCAAGCCCCGAGGGCTAATAAAATGAATTGAAACAAATAACCTTGTGTATAATTTATATTACCTATTTCTTAATAAATCCCCCAATAGAAAAAGTGCATTAATTGCAAATGATAATTTCAAAGCGCAACACAACAAACAAAAGCGTGAGTTTGTTATTCAATTACAAATTCCCGGTTTAGAAATTTAAATCAATGTCATTGCATAATGTTCGATTAAAGTAAAGGGTTTGATCTGTTGGATTGGAGAAGCCCGGATCAAGAGAGAGAGAGAGAGAGGGTTGAACGAGTGAGAGAGAGCAAGCAACGAACACATTCATCACTGGCCTGTCGCATTTGCCGACATCACATCACATCACATACATCACAAACATTGGAGGAGCAGGGCAGGGCAGGGCAGGCTTTGGAGTGGCACCAAAGGGATAGAGAGAAGGAGATATGGCCCTTTTGAGGTCTGCTCTGTTCAAATGAACCCAAGTGAGAGAGAACTCAGGCTACTATTAAATCTACACGGTAGTTAGTCCTTAAGGAAAATGTATCCAATTGATCAATCAATGAGAATAAATTTAAAATTTAGTATGGAAAAAAGTAATTGCCAATCATCTGCATTTTTACTACAAAATTTACTCTTTACATCTATATATGTTAATTTGTATAGAGAGAAAGTATTGGAATAATGTCAAAAATTCGATGTCGAGATTTTGATGGATATACACGTTTTGAGGTCCCCTGAATCCAAGAAAGTGGCTTTTGCAACATGATCTGTCTGTGTTTGTGTTCAATTTAAAGCATGAAGGAATTGAGCTAGGAGGTTGAAATTTTATATTTAAGTTAGACACCCACATAGGGCGTGAAAATAAGCTTTTGCTCAAAATCTGCCAAAAAGTACTAGTACTTTACTGATGTACTTTTTCAGTTTTTTTCATTTTTCTCAAAATTCGCTCAAACGATTTTGATTGAAATTCAAAAATAAATTATTTTTTAGATGTTCTTTAAAATGTATATTCTCATTTTGCCATTGAAATCATCTGAAGACCACTTTACTCTTGTATTTCATAGGAAGGATAGAAGAAATGGTTGCCATGGTAACAAAATATAAATATATTCCCATACTAATAAATTTTACATCTTGAATTCTAATATATCGGCGGAAACTTATATATGTCGACACAAAAAATCTGGTGTGACAAGCACAGTACACAACTTTCGATTACCGAAGGTAAGAGAACGTTCTGTCTATGCTGTGCGACAGTCACACCAGATTTTTTTATTTGCACTTCACTTCAATTTATAAAATATATTATAAAAAAAAAAAAAAATAGAAAAATTAATATTGAGATGATGGCTGAATTATTAGAAGATATAAGTAAGAAGGCAGCCAGGTAAGAAATCAGACAAAAATTTAATCAATTTTTATCTAATTTTATTACGATAGCCGACGTTTCGGAGGAAGGGCGCGATTTGCGTCCGAAACGTTGGCAATCGTAATAAAATTAGATAAAAATTGATTAAATTTTTGTCTGATTTCTTACCTGGCTGCCATCCTACTCATATCTTTGAAAAATTAATTTCAAAAAATGAGTTCGCGGTTGTAAGAAATTTAATATAAAATTAGAAAAAATTGTCAAATTTGATCACCCACCAGAAGTTCAAATAAACAGTCGCGTAACTAACTATAAAAGGGCAAATTACAAAAATTTGTATTTACTTACTGGATATATTAAAAGCTCCAAAACAGCAAAACTCGATGAGTAGATACCAATAGATGATAATGATACACTCTCAAGCCAAAATGATTCCTTCATTTGTATTATTAAATAAGTTGCAAAATGAAATCAAGAACGTCAAGAAAAGTAATCTGAAAAATATGAAATTGGAATTAGTTTAGCTCATTTTATTTTAATATCAATATATGAAATTTACTTATAATCCGAAAAGCGTAAGATTGTTTATTTTTTTGGGCCTCCTCCTCCCCTCATAGCCCACCAATCCTCTCCAAAATTAAGTCACCTAAAAAAAAAAGTAATAAATTAGTTTCCATATTTTGATTGCATCACTTAAAGAAAATTTACTTACTTTTGCATTTAAAATTAATCTTGAGGACTTCGTTTTCTTTAAAAAAACAAAATTCGGTAATAATTCAAGCACAATTCACGAACAATTCTTTTTATTATTTGCATTCAAAAGAATATGCGAAATTTCAAAAAAAAATTGTGATTTATAATTCAAAAAACCCGAAGTCGGGTGCCTGAAGAAATAATATCAGTGAGAATGAACGAGATTTTTTGGATTAAGAGTAAACGAGAGACCAGGGGGCAGAAAGAGATCCTACCTAGCCTAATTAGAAATTCGAACGAATTGTAATTGAATATACCCGGTCCCCACCATCAGATCGGCGGGGCCCTCGGGCCTGTCCCTGGCCTTAAGGGTATGCGTTATTTACATCCAGGCTATCCCTGGAAAAACGACATCCCTCCCTGACTCTCGTTTACCCATAGAGCAACCTCAAACCCAAACAATCAAGGGACACTAACAAAACGAACTGGCTAACGATTAGAGAAGACACCTGAAGCTAACAACAACGACGAATCTCCAATAGAGGCATAAATTGGAGAATATTCCCGTTGCTTTCTTCACTATTAGCTTCATGATGAGAAGCTACAGGTTCCAAAAAAAATAAGATCCCTCTCGTTGGCATGGTGCATCCCTCCCCCTCTATATTTAAACTATTAAACTACAATTTAAGGTGTGAAAATGAATTTTCACTTTATAGATCGACAAGTAAATACATTTAAATTTGTATTTCGTATATAAATCACACCTCAAAAGTTCTAGGTACCAAGTTGATGATGTCCCTCGGTGCAGGAGAGAGAGGCATCCCCTCCCCCGACGCAGGTGGGGAGGAAGTCTAATCTAATTTTTAATAAAATGTAAAAAATAAATTAAGTTTAATTTTTAGCAAAAAATTTTTTATAAAAATTTATATCAAATTTTTGAAAACTTTTTTAAAGAAATCCAAAATTAATTAAGAAATTAGAAATGAAGATTTTAAAATGCAAATTAATTAAAAGTGAAAATTATTTTATTTTTAATTTATTCATTAAAACGATCATTTCTGAAAATTATCTTTTTAAAAAAAAATGAATTATTGATTGATTTAAAAAAAAATTAATTCTATTTGGGGGTCAGCTGAAAAAAAAGCAACATCCTAAAAAAAGCTAATCTAATCTACCCCCTTTAAAATTCTTGCACCATGCTTAATACCTTTGTTCTGTTGACCCTCGGGAATCTGTAACAAAAAAAGAAAAAAAAGGAAATTAGAATAAGATCATTTATATATTTTTGGATTTATGTGTGTATGTTTAGAGAATAAAATATTCACCTCCTGAGGGGTTGACGGTCGCCCGAAGCTCCTTGCCACTCGTAGAGCTGATCCATCGAAGCTCGCTGCACTCGTAGAGCTGATCCAGTTGATTGCACTATTTTAAAGTTTAACACTGAACACTTAACACTTAACACTGATCACAATTGCACTGGAGAAACCGAAACCTGCAAAAGAAAAATTGTTTTAGAATATATCCTTTAGAGTTCTAGCAATTTGGTGAAAAAAAAATTTCTTGTTACTGTGCGTATGGGTTTTTGTAACAAATCTACATTTCTGAAACTCGTAAGCTAAATGAGCAAAATAAAAAAATTAAAATAATAAATAATTGGAGAAGAAATAATATATAGGCCTAATCTTAGGTAAATAAATATAAGAGAGTATTAAACAAGGAGTAAGCTTACTAATATTAAGTTTCAATAAGTATAAGAATTAAAAAATAATTGTAATAAAACTATCAATTACTTAAGATAAGATGAGTGGGGTGCTACCAGTCACACCATATTTTTTATAATATTTAGATGCATTTGTGTGTAAGTGTGAAGGGGTGGAGGGGATGTATGCGTTACTAGACGATGAAATATCGTACTTACCCTTCGGGGCAGTGAAGGTCATCCGAAGCTCCTTGCAGTCCCTGAATTAAGTTAACAAATTCCAAAAGCACCGGAGAAACACGAATCTGAAAAAAAGAACATCGTTTAGAATCTCTCTCTTATCAAAAGATATCAAAAGAATTTGGAAAGAAAATTTCTATTTATATCGAATGAAAATATATTAAAGTTTATATATTTCAAGAAAAAAATTTGGACAAAAAAAAAAAATAAATGTCTTAAATAATTAATAAAGGAATAATCTAAGAAAGTGTTAAGTTAAAATGTAAAAAATATATTATGAACTAAAATTTGATGCCCTTGGGCTTGGTGTGGGGTTGCGTGCTAACATCGTATCCAAAGTCCGGGTTCGGACTCCAGGGAGTCCGATGATTTTATTTAACCATTTGGATCCAGATGGCTTAAATAAGATGCCTGGACACCATATATGATATTAATCTATAACATATCGTAAAGTTTTATTGGCCTGAGTTGCCAAAAGACTGTGTGAATGTGTGTGTGAGTGGAGTGGAAAGAAAAAGTGTAAGTTAAAAAAAAAAAAAACTAAAATTTGATGAAGAGAGCAAAAAATATATAAAATATAATCAGTCTTATTTCTAGTAACTTGTATTCGCTAGGGCTTACTGAAACGGAGGGCAAAAATCTCTGAGCTACAAGCTCACTTCTAAATTATCAAGCTCGATCCACTCGATGGAATTAATCGTTTGGGCTTATAAATATAAAACAAGCGATTAGTTATAACAGATTTGTTTTATATTTAAGGCGCTCTCTATTTACTATTAAGGCAAGGAGATATTAAAATATTTAATGCGATAAATTTTTGAGAGAGCGAAACACAGAAGCTAGAAGTCTCGCCTCTTGTTCTATGGATCAGAAGTTCGCTTCATGTACTGAGCAATTAAATTTTTCTAAATTATATTGGCATTAAATGTTGTATATAAGAAAGTAAAAAGTGAAGTGAATGTTGAGGTATTGATTAAAAAAGAGGCCGCCACATGCGGGCCCTTGTTAGATATGTATGTATTAAAAAAAAAAAACTGAATATCAATGAGAGAGGCCCGCCGAAAGCATGCAACGCAGCTAGTACTGTATAATTTTGTATATTTTGAATTTTGTTTAGATCTTGAATTTGCTGGCATTAAATGTTGTATATTTATATGAGAAAGTAAAAATTGAAGTGAATGTTGAGGCACTGATTAAATAAGAGGCCGCCACACGCGGGCCCTTATTAGGTATTGTATGTGAGGTTCCTATTTAAAAAAAAAAAAAACTAAATATCAATGAGAAAAGCCCACCGAAAGCAGGCAACGCAGCTATTACAGTATAATTTGGTATACTTTGAATTTTATTTAGATCTTGAATTTGCTGGCAATAAATGTTGTATATTTATATGAGAAAGTAAAAATTGAAGTGAATGTTGAGGCATTGATTAAAAAAGAGGCCGCCACACGCGGGCCCTTGTTAGGTATTGTATGTATTTGAAAAAAAAAAAACTAAATATCAATGAGAGAAGCCCACCGAAAGCATGCAACGCAGCTAGTACAGTATAATTTGGTATTTATTTAGATCTTAGAATGGATTTCATCCGCCACTGCATATAAATGAATTGATTAATCTCTCTCTATTTAAAAATGGAAGTAAATATTAAACTAAGGGTATCCAGGAGGTCGAAATTTGCCTGAATAGGTGCCCACGGAAGGCGGGCGATGCAGCTAGTTAAGTTTAAATGGGAAAAAAAATTGTGATATGAACTGCAAGAATATTCCTTTGCTTTAGTGGATTTCTCGGGTTTGCTACTTTGCTATTGTATTAGTTAACCCATCCAACAAACTTGTCCTGACTTGCATACTAAGCCTTGCAAGAGAGAGCCAAATCTTCTTTTATTATTTGTCTTTAAATATTTTTATTTATTTATGGAATGGAAGAGAGCGAATTCGGGTGCAGCAAATAAAGAGAGCCTTTGGATGCCAAATGCCGAAACGTCTCTTTTTCGGCGTTTTGCTGGACCCGTACCCGTTGCTCTCTCCCATTCCATGACATCAACAGCAACTTCTCTTCAGCTTATTTTATTTATTTATTTTATTAAATTAAAAAAATAAATGCAATTATCGCATAGAAACCAACTTCCGACCACCTTCATAAATAAAAATATCCACGCTGGCTCTTATGAATACATTTTTATAAAATCACAATTACGTTCATATATAATATAGTATATAAATAATATTTTTTGTGAAGCCATTTACTGTATATTTCTAATATTTAAAATAATAAACCAGGTATTAATAAACGAGGAGAGATGAAATTTACCTCTAATGCCCTTAAAGTTTAGAAGAAAGGCGAATCTTTTGCAGGAGCCCAGGTGAGAGACGTCTACCCCACGCGACGCCATGTTCCAAATGAGACGATTGAACACAATTAACACGGAAGGTGCTTCCCGTATCACTGCCCCCACTCGACTGAACTCTCTCTCACCTTCCCATTGAATATAAAGGAATCTTTTCTCATTGACTTAGCATGTAGACTCGAATTCAAGCTGCCCTATGGGGATAGATAGCCAATGGCGTGCCACCTTCGGGCTAGTGCCTCAGAGAGTGGGGGGAGAGGTGGGGGGGGGGGGGGGGGGGATCCTGTACTGGCAAAGATCCAAATTATTTCAATTAGAAATAATATGAATTATTAGAAAATAATTTTAAATAGGGAATTTAAAGAGAGAGAAAAATCATCTCTTTTAGCCATTTTTACTTTCTCAAAATGATTGCTATGCTAACAAAATATAAATATTTTTCAATGTTTATAAATTTTATATTTTAGCTCTCACTGTACGTAGTAGGAGAGCCAGCCGTACGCATAAAAATACGCATGTCCGTACGCATAAAAATTACGACCTGATCTAAAGGTCGTAGAAAAATAATAATTACATATACGTAATCAGCATAAAAAAAACTCAGGGAAAAATACGTTTTGGTCCCAAGCACTTCCGGATTTAAAACGTTTTAAATTTATTTTATTATTTCAACTTATTATCTTTCAAGTTTTTCATTTGTTTACATTTTATTACTTTCTCTTACCTATATGTATATGTTAATATACATATATATATATAGACAGAAAGTATTGGATTCATGTCAAAAATTCGATGTCGAGATTTTAATGGATATGCACGTTTTGATATCCCCTGAATCCGTAAAAATTGGTTTTCGAGACATGGTCTGTCTGTCTGGTTCAAATTTAAGCATGAAGGAATTGAGGTAAGAGGTTGAAATTTTATATTTAAGTTAGACATCCCCGTAGGGCGTTGAAATTAAGCTTTTGATCAAAATCGGCCAAAGAGTACTAGTACTTTGCTGATGTACTTTTTCAGTTTTTCTTTTTTTTGATTTTCTCAAAATTCGCTCCAACGATTTTGATTAAAATTCAAAAATCAATTATTTTTTAGATGCTCTTTCAAATGTATAACTGTTATATTCTCATTTTGTCATTGAAATCTTCTGAAGACCCAAGGACCCAAGGGCGGATCCAGAGTTGTTTCTCGGGGCGGGGGTAATCTGGTGTGACTGGTCGCACAGCATCACAGCCACTTTTTTTCTTAATTTCGGTAATTTAAAGGCGCATTCTATATTTGTTTGCCAGAATATAAATACAAATCAAATTTTTAAGTAATAATTTTTAAAATTTTATATTAAAAATACATTTTTTTTTTCAAATCTCGGGGGGGGGGGAATTACCCTTTTTACCCCACTTGTATCCGCCCTTGTGAAAACCACTTTACTCTTGTACTTCATAGGTAGGATAGGAGAAATGGTTGCCATGGTAACAAAATATAAATATTTTCACCAAATTTTTTTTGTAAGACCGAAACTGTTAATTTGTGCAATACAATCGCCAGACCTCAATAACAATTTTTCATTAATGACTATTGTAGTTGAGGCTGTTGAGTTGTACCAAGAAAAAAGGTTGAAGAAGCAGAGACTGGCCATCAAGTTTTTTTTTTTAAATATTTTATTCGGCGGACGTTTCGGCCTCGATAGAGGCCATCTTCAGGGCTCAATAAGTGCCAAGGAAATATAGGCAGCTATGTGTAATGATGCTCATTAGGTGAGAGATCTTAGAACCTGATGAGCATCATTACACATAGCTGTCTAATGCAAATTATATATATTTCCTTGGCACTTATTGGGCCCTGTTTCCATCATAAAATTGAAAGAAAAATAATATATTTTTTTAAATCAGATTAAGTTATTAGAATATAACGAGTCAAAATGCAGTTGACTATTCAGCAAGGAATAAATAATTCAAACAGGACTATTTTAAGGTGTCTTAATTTTCAGTTAGAAAAACGAGGGCAGTAATTGTAGATTTTAGAAGTAGCATTCTCATCAATCATTTTGGTTTTGGTTGTCTATTTGCATGATGCTCTTATATGCCTTGGAGGCAGGCAATTACGGACCGCGCGACACGGAGAAGGAGACGCTTAACTCGGGAATTAATTCCGCCATCTGGCAGCCATCACATCTAATGAATTCTCTCTTCCGGATAAGGCTTATATGGATATGCATAATTGGGAGACAGAGCTCGCACCCCCCCCCCCCTCCAGCCCCTCTGTGTCTGTCTGTGGGTGTGTTGAAATTGTTGGATTAGAAAGACAGACAAACTCTATCATCCATCTTTTATTACAATTACATTCCATTCAACACATTAATTTATATTTCTTCATTTCTAAAAAACGGATCATACGGACATTTCATAATTGATAAAAACGGTATCTATTTAAAAAAAAAATTTACAGTCTATGATTTGATGAATAGCTACGCTCTATTCTCATGAAGTTTTTCAGTTTTTTTCGATTTTCTCAAAATTCACTTCAACGATTTTGATTAAAATTCATAAATCAATTATTTTTTAGATGCTCTTTGAAATGTATATTCTCATTTTGCCATTGAAATCTTCTGAAGACCTTTACTTTTGTACTCCATAGAAAAGATAGAAGATAAATATTTTCCCATGTTTATAAATTTTACATCTTAAATTCTTATATATTGGCAGAAACTAAATATATGTCGAAACAAAAATCTGGTGTGACCAGCACAGAGTACAACTTTCTCTTGCCAAAAGTAATGCGACCAGTCACACCACATTTTTTATATTTCTCGTTTTATGCTCTTTCGGTAGATGAGGCCTTTTAGGGGTTTTGAAATTCTTACAAATTTTACTTTCTCTTAGCCTATATATATAAAATATATAGGAGAGAAAGTATTGCGATCATGTCAAAAAATTCGATGTCGAGATTTTGATGGATATACATGTTTTGAGGTCCCCTGAGTCCAAAAAAGTGGGTCCCGCAAATTGGTCTGTGTGTGTGTATGTATGTGTGTGTGTGTGTGTGCGTGCGTGCGTGCGTGTGTCTGTATGTGTGGACAGATTTTTAGCATGAAGGAATTGAGCTACCGGATTGAAATTTTATATTTAACTTAGGTACCTTTGAAGAATCTCAAAATAAGCTTTTGAACAAAATCGGCCAAAAAGTACTAGTACTTTACTGATGTACTTTTTCAGTTTTTTTCGATTTTCTCAAAATTCCCTCCAAGGATTTTTTTAAAATTCATAAATGAACTATTTTTTAGATGCTCTTTAAAATGTATATTCTCATTTTGCCGTTGAAATCTTCTGAAGACCACTTTACTCTTGTTCTTCATAGGAAAGATAGAAATGGTTGCCATGGTAACGGAATTTAAATCTTTTTCTTTTTATTAGATTAAAAATCAATTATTATTTAAATTCCCATTTTTTTTTTAAATTTATTTGTGTCTTTAATTGTTTCAAAGAAAACATATATGTCTCTCTCTCACTTGCAAACATTATCGTCTCTCTCTACTCTTTTTAAATTCCCTTTCCACCTTATCTTCGCATAGGAACAATGTTAATTTCCTATAGGGATTTGTATGTTAATTTAGATTCAAAAGGGGGTCCCCTTTAGAACTTTTTAGGCATTTAAAATTTTTTTTTCCAATTCTTATGAAATTTTGTATTTATTTACGATTCTATATTGTGTATAAAATGTCCAAATATGAGATTAAAATTTTGAAAAATAACCATAGTTTATTTGAAGCAGTCAACATTTAAAATGCAAGTTTGAAACTAAGGCGCTATCGGAAACTAAATATATCTCGACACAAAAAATCTGGTGTGACCAGCACGGTGCACAACTTTCTCTTACCGAAGGGTAAGAGAAAGTTGTGTGCTGTGCGCCAGTCACACCAGATTTTTTTAAATACAAATATACCAATGACTATCAAGCAACGTTTCTCGCTCTGATTTTTTTTTTTACTTTCTCTTACCCTATATATGAAATATATATAGAGAGAAAGTATTTATATTCTGAATTATAATTTGTAGATTTGAAAAAGAGAGTTTTTAAGAAATTTATATTCTCAAATTCCATTTTGAAAAAGAAAGATAAAATTTCGGGAAAAGATTCAAGACCGAGATCTTAAATTATAGAATGTGACGATAGAAGGAAATATACTGTACGTAGAAGAAAATAGATGGCATTTAATTCCACTAACTGTAAGATATGTAGATTTAAAAAATTCTGACTATGAAAGTCTTTGTGAGGAAGATCCATAAAGGAGTAGATGGGCAAGATCAGGAAAAGATAGCAAAGGAAAGCGAAATGAAATCGTATGAATGAAGGAGTAGAAGATAAACAAATGGATTTAGGGAAAGAGAAAAAGATGCACAATGAACTATTAGTACTAATTCTAGTTCTAAAACCTTAATACCAGTTCATATGTGTGGAGTAGGAGCATGGGCGTAACTAGGAGGCCACCGACTTCTAGATTTTCATTTTGGTTGCGATTATTAATGACATCTGTATGTTTTTGTTTTGATTGTTTTCAAAATTAACGAAAAATGTCTTTTTTCGTTGATTATTTCAAAAAAGTTTTCGAAAAAAATGTCAAAGAATAAAAACTATTTAAAATAGAGTAATAATTTCAAAATTTTTGAAAAAAACTTTTTAGATAAAGTACTATTTCCAGGTGACGTATGCACTCCAAAAATTGATAGAAATCTACAATTTTACTGTAAGGAGAAGATACCGAATTTCATCGATCTGAGTGCATGTGTTTTTAAGCAATCGTGTTCACACACCCATAGACACGGACACACACACAGACAAAATGCCCAAAAATGTTTTTTTTGGACTTAGGGAGGGTCTTAAACGTGGAGAAACATCAAAATCAAGAATATGTAATTGCATAGGAATCCGGGCTTCCATCAAGAGCGGATACAAGGGGGGGGGGGGGGATAAAAGGGTAATACCCCCCTCCCCCGAGATTTGAAAAAAATATACTTTATTTTCCCAAAAAAATTTATTTTTAACTCACTTAATGTATTTGGAAGTTTACTTGGTTACTTGTAATAGTATTCAGATGGATTTGAATGAATTATAATAAAAAAATTTTTTATACAAAATTTTTTTATTTTTCAGGAATTATAAGACTGACGACTGGTTTGCGCACATTTCTCAGTTTCGGTCACCATGCGACCAGACACACCAGATTACCCCCCCCCCCCCCCCCCCGAGAAACACCTCTGGATCCGCCCTTGGCTTCCACTAAGCCCTTCAAATATATTTTTAAAGGCCTGAGGATGGCTTTGTTAATCATAGCCGAAACGTTCCATAATAAAGAATATTATTGGCTGCATCGTCTTTTTATTAATCCAATTCAGTAACACCCACAACTTATTAAATATTCTCCTTAAAATTTGCAATATTTAGTCCTCTTAACAAAATATAATTTGAAAAAGAAACCTGAGATGATATTAACGGTAACTTTTTCACTTTTAATTTGAAACAATTTTTATTTAATATCCCTTCACTCACTCTTAATTTAAGTAAATTAAGACAACTTTCATATCTAAATTTTTTTCTAATTACTTTTAAAACGCCCCACTCTCTCTCTCATCATCCCTGGAGAGAGAGAGAGGCTTGTTAAAATAATTTTCATTAAATTTAATTACGTATATTAAGTTTGATTAAAGAGGGCGTTCGCGTTGTGTGTGCAAAGCATATTAAAATAAAAAAATAGTAAAAAAAAAAAATAAAATAAAAAAATATGCTTCCAAAATTAATGCAGTAGAAAATTTTGATTAGAATCTTTGATATAAAAAGCTATCATGTGTAAAAAAGAAATCTTGGCTTCTGAGTTTAAGTAGAGATAAAAAGCGAATGGGGGGGAGGGGGAGGGAGGGGGGATGAACCGACCGACGACTTCCGGGCTCATTAAGGCCCGTTTCAAGTCACGCCCCGAAAAGAGAGAGAGAGAGAAAAGTTACCCCCCTCCATGTTACTTGTTACTGGCCAGTCACGTGACGCTGCACGCGAAAAACTAATTCAATTCCAAGATAAAGAGAAAATTTGCCCGTGGAAATGGAGGTCTGGGAGAGGGGGGGGGGATAATGGTCGCCCTTCCATCAATCATTTATTTATTTTATTATCCCTTGATTTTCTAATAGAATTGGATTATTTAAATTATGAATTTGAATAAAAGATGAATGAATGGTTCGCGTTATAAAAATAATGAATTATTTTATACTAGCTGCGGCATAAGCTTTGTTTTATTTAGCGTTTTTACTTTATCTTACCTTTATATACGTTAATATATATAGAGAGAAAGTATTGGATTCATGTCAAAAATTCGATGTCGAGATTTTGATGGATATACACGTTTTGAGGTCCCCTGAGTCAAAAAAGTGGTTTTTGGAAGAAGGTCTGTCTGTGTTCAAATTTAAGCATGAAGGAATTGAGCTATGAGGCTGAAATTTTATATTTAAGTTAGTCACCTACATAGGGCGTGAAAATAAGCTTTTGCTCAAAATCTGCCCAAAAGTACTAATACTTTACTGATGTACTTTTTCAGTTTTTTTCATTTTTCTCAAAATTCGCTCAAACGATTTTGATTGAAATTCAAAAATCAATTATTTTTTAGATGCTCTTAAAAATGTATATTCTCATTTTGTTCTCAAAATTGTTGGAAACACACTTTACTCTTGTATTTCATAGGAAAGATAAGAGAAATGGTTGCCATGGTAACAAAATATAAATATTTTCCCATGTTCATAAATTTTATTACATCTTGAATTTTAATAGCCTACATGTAGCCCTATATCGGTAGAAACTAAATATATGTCGACTCAAAAAATCTGGTGTTACAAGAACTGAACACAACTTTCGATTACCGAAGGTAAGAGAAAGATGTGTGTTGTGTGATCATTCACACCAGATTTTTCTAATATAAACATCTCATAGACATATCAATCTTCTCTCATATTTTTCATTTAGAAGTTTCTTTTTTAATTTTAGTTAAAAATATTCAAAGTTATGGAATTCTTGAAGATTTACTATTGTGGAAAATTTCCAGATGTAAATCGACTAATTTGTAAATATACAGTTTCGTCATCAGTGAATTTATGAGATGGACAATCACGAAATCATCAGCCTGATGATTGTTCGCTGATTAATCGAAATTGTATATTTTGTAAATCAGTCCCCAGATCTCAATAAATTTCCAAAAAAAAAAAAAAATATTTGATATTTATTCCTTATTTCTGTACTTCTGAAATTTTCCTATAAAAGTAAATCTTCAAAAATGTATTTAATTATTTCAAATAATAGGGCATGAATATCGTTTTCTATGGAAGGAATCGTGAAATTAACTCAGAGTGTTATATATGAACCCTGTTACGCATTAGTGTGTCAAGCGCCAAAAAAAAAAATTAAAAATTGAGGGAATATTGTTTCAAATGCTATATTTTTTATGAAATATGTCCTAAAAAAATTTATATTTAATGTTACTTGCAAAATTGACAAAAAAAAAAAAAAAAAATTATATATAATCCAATGAAAACAAAAAACTTTAATGTTAATTTTCTCAAAACTCGGTAGGTGGCGCTTGACACACTAATGCGTAACAGCGTAACAGGGTCCATATAGAAGGCCATCTTGTAGAGGAAAAGATTATATTCAAAGGCGTACCGAGACAGTTTTCGAGAAGGCCATCTTGTAGAGGAAGATTATATTCAAAGGCGTACCGAGACAGTTGGGGGCCTAGGGCGTCACTAGAAGAAGGGGCCTATATACATTTTGTAGCAGAGGTGTATATTGAACTTTTTCAGGGGTGGGGCGAACTCATTTTTAAATATTACCCTCCATTCACAAAAATATTTTTAAAATACTGTATATCCATTACTATATAAGGTCCCGGGGCCTCTCAAAGACAAATATTTGGGTGCCTGGAGCGGACCGCCCCCTCCCTCGGTGATTATATTGTCAGAATAATTCTAGCAGATAATGCGAGGGTCCGCCCTCGGGGCTTGGTGTCGAGGTTAGCGTGCTAACCTCGTATACCAAACGTCGCGGGTTCGGACCCCAGGCAGTCCGATTATTTTATTTAAGCCATTCGGATACCAAATGGCTTAAATAGAAATGCCTGAACCCCCAATAGATATTTTCATGAAATAACGGTTATCGTCAAGTCTTATATGGCCTAAGTTGCCGAAAAGACAGTGTGAATGAGAAAAAAGTGTGAATGTTTAAAAAAAAGGCGAGGGTCCGCAGCAAGCGGGCGGCGCGGCTAGTTTATCTATAAATTCCTTAACGACAAAGCCTTAAACAAGACTTTATTCTTCATAAATCAAAAATGGTGAATTTTTTCATCGTCTGGCATTAATAAGTTTATCGAAAGAGAAGAGAAGGTAAAATGAGAGGCAGACACAAAAGGAGAGAAGAAGAGGGAGATGAGGCATAAATCGAGGGCCGATCGGCAAGTTTGGAACTCATTACCCTTCCTGTGGTGGCCATTCACGGTTCGTTAGGAATTCGCGCGAGTTAATGCAAACTTTACACCCACCTTTAATCACACGCTCTCGAAGGAAAATTCGCCATTTGTTAGCGAACATCGTCTCTCCTCTCGACTATTATATTTCAAAGTAGTAAAGAGAATGAGGGCGGGGGGGGGGGGTGGTCTTATTAGAAAAACCCCCCACGTCGTTGTCGTCTTCTTTGGGAGAGTTTGCTTTATCTTTCCATTGTCTTGACCAACTCAACGAATGTAAAATCCTTTTATTCGCCAATAGAAAAAGAAAAAAACTTTAATTTCGATCAAGTAACTTCTTCTTTTTTTTTTCAAGTTTAATTACTTTGTTTGCTTAAATATATTACCACCGTAAAAACGTTTTGATCTTGATTAATGCCCTTTTTCAACGTTTTTATTTTTTGTAATAAAAAAAAAGTGGCGTTAAAATTCTCAAGGATTTAAGATGTTTTAATTAGCCCTTGGTCCGGGGGGTTCGCTTCCCATCTTGACGTGAAGACGCATGAAGGAACCAAGCGCCATTAACCTAAATCTGAGATAAAGGTCATTTCATTTACACAATTGTAAACAGAACCAATGGCAATGACTTATTTTCTCGTTTTATACAAAAAAAGTGTACAGAGTAATAATGTTGTGATTTAAATAAAGAGTTAAATAATATTTAAACTTTCGACCGTTGGTTCTCGTTGAAACATTTTGTAAATTAAAATTAAATATACAAATTAAACACTAGGTTATTTAATAAATAAGAAATTATATATAATATTTAAGATATTATACATATCGCGTACGTGAGCCGCGAAATTTATACAATTAAATATTTACTAAAAGCATATATCCGAAAAAATAAGGGTGTGCCGCCGGGAGTCGAACCAGGGATCCACCGATTTGCGCTCAGTGTGCCCTTACCACTAGTAGACCACAGCACACTGATTCGACTCCCGGCGGCACACCCTTACTTTTTCGGATATATGATTTTAGTAAATATTTAACTTGGTTATTTGTTTCAAAGGTTTTATTAATTAAAAATCAACACATGATACGTATTTCGACAATTCCTTGTCATCATCAGAAGTGATTACATTCAAGTCGAATGTAATCATTTAGATCAATTATAATGTAATCACTTCTGATGATAACAAGGAATGTGGAAGTGTTAATTTTTAATTAATAAAACCTTTGAAACAAATAACCTAGTGTTTAATTTGTATATTTAATTTTAATTTAAAGAGTTAGATCTTCTTTTTACCTACAAGATGGCGGTCTTATCTCAATTTCGGTAATAATGGCGCTTGGTTCCTTTATGCATAACATCGTCCTATTGTAAATAATTTTTTTCCGATTTTCCCAGTCTTGGATCTGACTCGAGCCCTCTCCTTAATCATGTGCTAATAAATTATCTCAGACAACTTTTTTACGCACATTAATAATCTTTTCAGCAATCCTATTTTTTCCTCCACAACATGCCCAAAGAGAGTGTAAAATTTTATTTGAAAATTCCAAATGAAATTAAATAAAAGAAGATGAAAACCTCAATTTTAATATTTGAAGGTTTACCGATTCGCAAATTCGAATTTTAATCAATACCGTTAGAGGGAATTTTGAGAAAATCGAAAAAAAAAAAAAAAAACTGAAAAACTACACCAATAAAGTAGTAGTACTCTTTGGCCAATTTTGATTAAAAGCTTATTTTCACGCTCCAGGGAGGTGTCTAACTTAAATATAAAATTTCAACCTCCTAGCTCAATTCTTTCAAGCTTTAAATTGAACCCAGACACACAGACAGACCATCTCGCGAAAGTCACTTTTTTGGATTCAGGGGACCTCAAAACGTGTATATCCATCAAAATCTAGACATCGAATTTTTGACATGAATCCATTACTTTCTCTCTATATCTATTAACATATATAGAGGTAAGAGAAAGTAAAGTGTAAAAAAATGACATATTCTTGAAAATATTTTTTTCTAAAGTTTGTTTCAAGCTATTTAAAATAATATTGTCAGTAATCTTAATTATACAAATCATAATTGTAATGGTCCCTACTGTCGGAAACTAAATATATCTCAACACAAAAAATACTGCTGTGCGACCAGACACACCAGATTTTTAATATGTATGTATCTGGCCCATGGGCGTATACAAGGAGGAATGGCGAAATTACCCCCCCCCCCCCCAATAATTGAGTAAATATTTTTTTTGGAAATAAAATTTTATATATCAATGGTCTTTTAATTGACCAGAAATAAAACCAAAAATTGATTATATTTAGATATATTTTAAAATTTGAAATATAAAAAAATTATATAAGAATTTTTATTATTTTTCATTTGAGAGATGTAATTATTAAAATAAATTAATTTTTAATAAGGTAAGATCCAATGCTTTTTAATGGGAAAACTCTTGATTTGTGTCTTAACCCTTTCGTGGTATAGGCGTGTGGTCAAATTATAGCCAAATATTATCATAATATTCATTAAAATTTAATTTCATTTCAATTATTAAGAAATATGTTAAAGGCCATAAATAAACAAATGTTTTCTTTATAAAAAATATCTGGTGTGACTGTCACACACTGGTCCTTGTCACACCAGATTTTTTGTGTCGACATGTATTTAGTTCCCGACAGTACGGAACATTTGAATTCAGATGTAAAATTTTTTAGTATGGGAAAATATTTATATTTTGTTACCATGGCAACCATTTCTTTGATCTTTCCTATGGAGTACAAGAGTAAAGTGTGCTTCAGAATATTTCAATGACAAAATGAGAATATACGTTTGAAAGAGCATCTAAAAAATAATCGATTTTTGAATTTAAAAAAAAAATCGTTGGAGCAAATTTTGAGAAAATCGAAAAAAACTGAAAAACTACATCAGTACTAGTACTCTTTGGGCGATTTTGATTAAAAGCTTATTTTCACGGTCCAGGAGGGTACAAAACTTAAATATAAAATTTCAACCTCGTAGCTCAATTCCTTCATGCTTTAAATTGAACCCAGACACACAGACAGACCATCTCGCGAAAACCACTTTTTTGGATTCAGGGGACCTCAAAACGTGAAGATCCATCAAAATCTCGACATCGGATTTTTGACATGAAACCAATACTTTCTCTCTCTCTCTCTCTCTCATATATATATATATTCATATATATACATAAGTAAGAGAAAGTATTATCGAAATTAATTAAAAATTAATAATAATAATAATATATAGGTCTACTGTATAGGCCTATATATTTCTTTAATTATTTTCACAATTTTATTTGTGTTGTAAAGAACGGGACGCAGTAAATACTCCATAGTATGTCTAATTTATAATATTTAGAAAGATAGGAGAAATGGATTTTATTTATGCTTACAAAAAATCTGGTGTGACAATCAAAGAACACCAACTTTCAATAACCGAATGTAAGAGAAAGTTATGTGCTTTGCGACCAGTCATCCCAGATTTTTTTTTAAATTTTTTCTACCAAATGTAATATTTTCCCATAAAAATATTTTCATTTTGATTGAATATAAAAAAAAAATTCCGAGTTGGAGGTAGCCTTTTTGAATATAAATACTAGTGCAAAGGGTTAAAAGGGAGAGTGAGCGGTTGCCAACCCCTAATCTGAAATAATTATATCCTCAAAACACAAAAAAAATCTCTACTTATTAAAAAAATTCATTGAGTAAATTCGTAATCTATGCTTTAGAAACAGATCGACAGACGTAACTGTTACTTTGTCTTTGTTATAATAGTATAAATATAGATTTAATACCAGATATTAATATTTTAATATTAATTTAATTATTTTATTATTGAGAATCATCAATTGTTAAAAGAGCCAGCAATCAACAAAGAAGTGATAAGTGTTAAAAAGATATAATAGAAATTTTCCTTCCTTAATATATACTTTAAGGGTGGAAAAAAACTCCTCGTCTTACCCCCGGGTCACATGTATTTAATATCAGATTCATTATTTTGCAAATAAATTTAATTAAAAAAAAAAAAAAACGAATTTTTTTTATGTATTTTTATCGTTGAAAATTACCTTTAATAAGACGCTGCTGGGGGTGGCGATGTACTCGGGGTGAGTTGTTCACTTTTAGATAGACACACAAGGCACGAGAAATGCGTCCAGCCAGCGCCTTCAACTCGACTGAACGAGATGCCTTTCTTTCTTATTTCTTCTCTCTATAAAAAAGAATCCAAATAAAAACACTCATTTTATTAAAAGATAAAAAAATACTTTTTACTATCAACTAATATTATTTAGAGATGAAAAAAAAACAAAATAATAGAAAATGATTAAAAATATTCTCAGTTCTTACTTTAATATTTCTACCCCTGTTCAAACCAACTCTAATCAACCCCCTTAATAAATAAATTCTAAACGTTATTTCTTTTTTTTTTTCTATATTTAGGCTCAAGTAAAAGCTAGATGCCTTGAAAAAAAATTAAATCTTTTAATCCCTTGAAAAATAAAATAAAACCTCCCTATAAATAATAAATCTCGTTCCAATCAATGACCTCGAGGCAAATGTATTCATTATTAAGAAGATTTGGATGATTAATAAAAATAAATTAACGCATTTTATAAAAATCTCGATATCGTATGTGTGTATGAATGTGAGTTTGAATGTGAAAAAGTGTGAGTGTTTAAGAAAAAAAAAAAACTATAAAAATGAACACTTGTATGTCATATAAAGCATATATTAGAGAATGGAACATTAATTCGCCCTAGTAAGGCATTTATAATGAAGAAGAAAACGAAAATGGGTTTATGACTTTATTCACGGAAAAAATGCTAATTTTGTTTCTTAAAAAATAAAAAAAAAAAAATTAATTGATTCTGGAGTTTATTAATAGCGATTTTTTTTATAGAGTCAATTAGAGGTTTAATTTCTTGACATCAAATTTATTTGCACCCATCTTATATAATGTCAATAACTTTTCACTTTTAATACAATAAATATGAAATCAGAGAAAATTTTTCGATTTAGGTTTTAGATTCTATTTTCGACCCGAAGGTTAATTTCATTTTTGTTTGTATTAAAAAAAAATAATAATAATAAAATGCTCGATTAGTGAATCGGCTCTAACCCTTCTTGCTCTGTCCTTGACAAGAAAACAGATATAAAATAATAATAACCGAAGTTGTTCAATTGATGTTTATACTTGATTAGAAAGGGAATAAATAATTGAATGATAATTACCTGGTGATGATGATTTCGAGAGAATTTGATGATCAAGAGAGAGAGAGAGAGAGAGAGAGTTGGTGCTGTGGCGTCGCGTCGCGTCGCCTGCCTGTCTACTACGACTGCAGGCTGCTGGCCCAGGCGGCGACCGTCGCCGCTCTCTCTGGAGTGGGGGGAGCCGGCCAGCGCCGCCAACAATGCTCTGCGAATAAAACAAGATCTAAAATTAGATTGGCCTTTTTATTATTGAAAATAATATAACATTTATTTTTTTTTTAAAGAAAAAAAATATTATTTAAGCGAATTAAAGATATGAAAAGTGAAGTGATCTCTTTTAAAAAATGATTATAAACCATCTTACTTTCTCTTAACTAATATATTTAGAGAAAGTATTGCATTCATATCAAAAAATCTCGTGAACGTAAAGAAAGGGGTGGAAATTTTATATTTAAGTTAGGAACCTCACTGGCACGTAACACGAAGCTTTTGAATAAAATCGGAGTACTAGTACTTTATTGAAGTACATTTTAAGTTTTTTTCGATTTTCACAAAAACAATTTTGATTAAATAAATGTCAATGATTTTTTTAAATTCTCTAAAAATATATATTCTAAATTTACCCTGAAAATTGTTTAATTTACTCTTGTACTTCATAGGAGAAATAGTTACACAATAGTCAGGAAGCCGAAGGAACTTTGCGGTCCAGGAGAGTAAATAAAAAAATCTTTTTAATTTTTTATTTGCTGACGATTCGGTCGTCTATCACAACCTTCATCAGGATTCAATCCAAGCCCCCCCCCCCAATCAATTAAAAGATATGTTCAAAGTAGTGGCTGTGAGATGTGAAGATGGATAATTATGGGCAGGAGCAGCCAATAAATAGACTCTGTATGCAGATTCAATCACCGGAGACGTTTCGGTTCTTTTTATTTAAGAACCATCTTCAGTCCTTACTAGAAATATACATATAATATTAACAGTGTATATATAAAAAACTTACTGTACAAAATTATCAAACAAAAATTAAAATATTTTTGCAAGACAAAAGAAATAAAAATTGATCTTACGATTGAAGTACAAATGCACAGAGTTAGTCAATGTTATCTTTGGCATATACATTGTTGTTTCGTCATAAAAATGTTACACATGTATATTCAGGTCAAAAATATTTTACGATGGTCTCACTGGTGAGTATGTTATATCAAAAAATTGACTTAATTGAATTTTATAATTTAATATAGAAAGATTTTCATTCTGACCGGGAGTGACCTCGGATTTTATTTATTAATATATATTAAATATAGTATTATTTTTTTATTAAAAGTAGATAAAGGAATCTTTGCCTTCTTATATAAAAATATCCTAATTTTAAATAAAAAAAAAAAAATTTTTTTCTAGACCTTTCGGTATTCGTCATAATAATAATATTGACGTTTCGGTTGATCATCACTCAATTACTGGAGGAAAATGGCATCATAAGCTCTGCTAAGGTTCTCACTATCTCTTTGAAAATTGATAGAACTATCACCAAACGCCCTAATGTAACACTTTTCCAGAATTAATCTCTTATTAGTGTTGTTTTCCGTAGCCAATATTTTAACGTTGTCTAAATCAAATTTATGACCAAGATCGGCACAATGGGCTGCAAGGGCAGTGGTTTTATTATTTTTTTTGGTATCTCGGTCATGTTCACTTAGGCGTATATGGAGTGATCTTTTAGTTTGACCTATGTAGTACGAACCAGGGCTCGGACAACTTGTACACTTCAACAAATACACCACGTCTTGGCGTTTTCGTAAAGGAATTAGGCCTTTATTGTTATATAAACAACACAGGTTGTTAGACGATCTTGGCGCTAGCGTAATATTAAATTCTTTAAAGAGTTTTTTAATTTTCTCTGTGGCATCGGGTATATATGCCACTGAAAAATATTTGGGCGGATTGTTATTCACTATATTTATGTTTGTATGGATAGGTAACGTTCTAGGGTTATTGTATCTGTTGACCAATTTATTGAGCAAATACGTCGGATAGTTATTTTCCCTGGCCATTATGTAAAATTTTCTGATGTTATTATTAATGAATTGTTCATCGCATAAGATGTGAATGCGCCTGATGAAATAGTCTAAAGTATTAACCCTATAACTCATAGGGACCTTAGAGTAGTAATTCGTGAGCCTGCTGCTGGTTGTAGGCTTTTTAAAAATATCAAAAGATAATGTTTTATTTTCATTTTTGATAATGGTAAGTTCCAAAAAACTTATCTTACCATCTATTTCTATTTCATGTGTGAATTCAATGTTATTATGAAAGGAATTAAATTTTTCTAAAATGTTATCTAGTTCACTGGCTTTCACACATGAAATACTATCATCCACATATTGTAAATAAAACAACAAACTCAATGGTCTCACATGTGAATAATAAAATTTTCTAGTGACTATATCTGCTGCAACAGGGCTTAGGGACCCACCCATTGGTAAACCGCGTATTTGCAAATAGATTTTATTGTTATAGGTAAAATAGTTCTTAGACAAACAGAAGTCCAAGGCCTCTTTGAACCTCACCCGTGTGAAAGTAGTGTGTGGCTGTATATCTGACCAATATTCATCTATACATTCCATAAATAAGTATTAAAAAAAAAATTTTTCTTTAAAAATAAAAAAAATAAAAACCCTCCCCTATAATTATATTTTTTTTTTTATTTTTTGAAAATATAAATTTACTCCCCCAAAAAGGGGGGTGGGGTGTTATATTTTTTTTAATATTTCTCCCCTATCATAATTTTTAATTTTTTAAAAATTTATTTAAAGGAGAAACGCCCGCATATAGGGGAGGAATTGGGGTTTTTTTTGGTATATTTTCAAACCCATATATATTCTCGTTTTAAAATTTTTTATTAAAGGGAAAAAAAATTTTTTTAAACTTACCATTATAAAAAATAAAAATAAAACATTATCTTTTGATATTTTTAAAAAGCCTACAACCAGCAACAGGCTCACGAATTACTACTCTAAGGTCCCTATGAGTTATAAGGTTAATACTTTAGACTATTTCATCAGGCGCATTCACATCTTATGCGATGAACAATTCATTAATAATAACATCAGAAAATTTTACATAATGGCCAGGGAAAATAACTATCCGACGTATTTGCTCAATAAATTGGTCAACAGATACAATAACCCTAGAACGTTACCTATCCATACAAACATAAATATAGTGAATAACAATCCGCCCAAATATTTTTCAGTGGCATATATACCCGATGCCACAGAGAAAATTAAAAAACTCTTTAAAGAATTTAATATTACGCTAGCGCCAAGATCGTCTAACAACCTGTGTTGTTTATATAACAATAAAGACCTAATTCCTTTACGAAAACGCCAAGACGTGGTGTATTTGTTGAAGTGTACAAGTTGTCCGAGCCCTGGTTCGTACTACATAGGTCAAACTAAAAGATCACTCCATATACGCCTAAGTGAACATGACCGAGATACCAAAAAAAATAATAAAACCACTGCCCTTGCAGCCCATTGTGCCGATCTTGGTCATAAATTTGATTTAGACAACGTTAAAATATTGGCTACGGAAAACAACACTAATAAGAGATTAATTCTGGAAAAGTGTTACATTAGGGCGTTTGGTGATAGTTCTATCAATTTTCAAAGAGATAGTGAGAACCTTAGCAGAGCTTATGATGCCATTTTCCTCCAGTAATTGAGTGATGATCAACCGAAACGTCAATATTATTATTATGACGAATACCGAAAGGTCTAGAAAAAAATTTTTTTTTTTATTTAAAATTAGGATATTTTTATATAAGAAGGCAAAGATTCCTTTATCTACTTTTAATAAAAAAATAATACTATATTTAATATATATTAATAAATAAAATCCGAGGTCACTCCCGGTCAGAATGAAAATCTTTCTATATTAAATTATAAAATTCAATTAAGTCAATTTATTGATATAACATACTCACCAGTGAGACCATCGTAAAATATTTTTGACCTGGAATATACATGTGTAACATTTTTATGACGAAACAACAATGTATATGCCAAAGATAACATTGACTAACTCTGTGCATTTGTACTTCAATCGTAAGATCAATTTTTATTTCTTTTGTCTTGCAAAAATATTTTAATTTTTGTTTGATAATTTTGTACAGTAAGTTTTTTATATATACACTGTTAATATTATATGTATATTTCTAGTAAGGACTGAAGATGGTTCTTAAATAAAAAGAACCGAAACGTCTCCGGTGATTGAATCTGCATACAGAGTCTATTTATTGGCTGCTCCTGCCCATAATTATCCATCTTCAATTAAAAGATAATTTATATACATAAAAAATTAAAAAAAGAAATTGTATATGATTACAGTAAACATTAAAATACCTAAGATCGTGTATTATTGACAATTATTTGCCCTGATGAAGGTCGTGATAGACGACCGAAACGTCGGAAAATAAAAATTAAAGATTTTTTTTTTTTTAATCTCTTGGCTGCGAAGTTCGTTCGGCTTCCTGACTATTCTGTAACTATTTCTCCTATATAAATATTTAGCTATGCTTATAAATTTTACATCTTGAATTCTAATGTACTGGCGGAAACTAAATACATATATATGTAAATGTCGACACAAAAAAATCTGCCTGGTGAGGCACAACTTTGAATTGCCGAAGGTAAGAGAAGAGAAAATTGTACGCTGTGCGACTAGTAAAAAAGTAAAAATCTGGTGTGACTGGTTGCACAGCACACAACTTTCTCTCTCTGTGTACTGTGCTTGTCACAACAGCTTTTTTGTGTGTCGACATGTATTTAGTTCCCGACAGTACGGTACATTCAAATTTCAAGATGTAAGATTTAGGCTACGGGCTTCGTATAGTTGGTAGCGTGCCTACCTTCTATACCGAACGTCGCGGGTTCGGACCCCAGGCAGTCCGATGATTTTATTTAGGCCATTTGGATACCAAATGGCTTAAATACAAATGCCTGGACTCCCCTAAAGATGTAATAAATAATAACGGTTATCGTCAAAGTCTTAAATGGCCTAAGTTGCCCAAAAGACTGTGTGAATGCGTGCGCAAGGGCGGATCCAGAAGTGTTTCTTGGAAGGGGGGGGGGGTAATCTGGTGTGACTGGTCGCAGAGCACACAATTTTTTTTAAAATTTCGGTAATTTAAATGCGCATTCTGTACTTGTTTGCCAGAATATAAATACAAATCAAATTTTTAAGTATTATTATTTAAAAATTTACATTAAAAATAAATTTTTTTTTGCGAAAAAAAGTATTTTTTTTTCAAATCTCGGGGGGGGGGGGTAATTACCCCTGTTACTCCTTGTATCCGCTCTTGTGTGTGTGTGAGTGTGAGTGAGTGTGAATGAGAAAAAAGTGTGAGTGTTAAAAAAAAAAATTATAAGTATGGGAAAATATTTATATTTTGTTCAAGAGAAAGAACAGCAACCATTTCTCCTAACTTTCCTATGAAGTACAAGAGTAAAGTGGTCTTCAGAAGATTTCAATGACAAAATGGGAATATACATTTTAAAGAGCATCTAAAAAATAATCGATTTTTGAATTTTAATCAAAATCGTCAGAGCGAATTTTGAGAAAATCGAAAAAAAAAAAAAAAACTGATACCAAAGTTTATCAGTAAATTTCTAGTACTATTTCGTCGATTTTGTTTAAAAACCTATTTTCACGCCCTAGAGGGGTGACTACCAATGGTCGCGGGTTCGGATCCCCATTTGGATACCAAATAGCTTAAATAAGAATGCCTGGGCCCCCATTATATATCTCAACAAAAATACGGTTATCGTTAAAAGCCTGAGTTGTTGAAAAATAATAATTGTGTGTGGGAACAAAGTGTGTTTAAAAAAATAATAAAATAAAATGTCTATGGCCTATCCAAATTTAAACAGTCAGTAGGCTCCCTACATGGCCTTATTAGCATTGATCTCGTTGGCTGTTAGTCTTATAGTCTGCAGGCAAAATAAATTTTACGAACGTGAATTAACATATGGAGGTGTGTAAATTAATTTCCGACTCGATTTTTCACACCAAATTCCACATGTTTTGGATAAACAGCTTCAGGGTTTCACTTTTTTTTATGAATATTTGCACATACATATGTCATATGTTGTTGCTAATATAAATTATTCAAATAATCTCTGTTCAATAAGTTGAGCCCCCCTCTCGGCGGCCAACCAATTTTCATTCTCTCTTTCTCTCTCTGTTAATGTTCTCGCGCCCCACTATTACAAACTTTGTTGTTGTTGTTTTTAATTTACAAGAGAAAGTGATAAATATCAAATTAAATGTAAATCAAAATTGATTTTATATTAGCTCTCTCTCTCCCTATAAATAATTCATAAAATCTTCTACTCTTCAAACTGTAAAATAATAAACTGCTTTTTTGTTGTTGTTGTTTGTTTGTTTGTTGTTCTTGTTGTTGTTGATTTTAACATTTGGCTAGACATGCATGCAAACAGTTATTTAATATTTTACGCGTTTTAATTTTATTTTTAATTAAAATGATTTTTTTTTTTGGCAAACTTCTAGAATAGAATCAGAGAAATCAATTCAATATTGAAATCTCAATTCCAAAATGCCACCCCCCCCCCCGCTAGAATAAATATAGTTTATTAAAAAGGAGAGGAAATTAAAAATATCATTAGTGAAGCTAAAACAAAACAAACAAAAAATTAATAATAAAACGAGTTCGGCTGAAATATTGGAGCAAAAAGAGGAGAAGGGGGGGGCAATAAAATTACGAGAACGTTATTACTATCTACTACATAGGCGTAGCCACGGGGGGGGGTTTTGGGGGTTCAAACCCCCCCCCCCCATTGGACCCAAGCCATGACTAGATATTTAAGCTCTATAATACAAAATACTTTTTCTCTCTATATATTTCATATATAGGGTAAGAGAAAGTAAAATATAATAATTTTCTCTAGCTTAAAAAAAAAAAAATTAAATAAAACGCAAAAAATTCGAGAAAATTCAGAATTTTCCCATTGAAAAGAATTGATTTTTGATATTCTTTATAAAAAATTAAAGCCGCTTAAAATTGATTAAATCTCGCAAATGAATTACTTTCTCTTACCTATATATATATATAGAGAAAGTATTGGATTCATATCAAAGATTCGATGTCGAAATTTTGATGGATCTTCGCGTTTTGAGGTCCCCTGGATCCAAAAAAGTGGTTTTTGCGACATGGTCTGTCTGTCTGTCTGTGTGTGTTCAATTTTAAGCATGAAGGAATTGAACTACGAGGTTGAAATTTTATATTTTAATTAGGCGCCCTCGTAGAGCGTGAAAATAACCTTTTAAACTAAGTCATCAAAATTTTTTTTACTCAAAATTAGCACTAACGATTTTGATTAAAATTCAAAAAATCAATTATTTTTTAGATACTCTTTAAAATGTATATTCTCATTTTGATTTCAATTTTTTGATTCTTTTTAGATTGAAGGAGTATCAAAATTTACTCATAAATGGCGATGATTAATATAATTTCAAAAATCTGGTGCGACTGGTTCACAACACACAACTTCCTCTTACTTTCGGTACTGTGCTTGTTTCACCAGATTTTTTGTGTCGACATATATTTAGTTTCCGCCGATATAGTAAAATTCAAAATGTAATAATTTTTTTTTTTTAACACTCACACTTTTTTCTCATTCACACTCACACTCACACACACATACACACAGTCTTTTCGACAACTTGGGCCATTTAAGACTTTAAACGATACTTGTAGGTTTAATATACATATTGGGGGTCCAAGCAAGATCCAGAGGTGTTTCTCGGGGGGTAATCTGGTGTGACTGGTCGCACAACACACAAGTTTTTCTAAATTTTTAAGTATTAATTAATTAAAATTAATAAATTAAAATTTTACATCAAAAATAAATTTTTTTGCGAAAAAAAGTATTTTTAAATTTGGTATCCAAATGGCTTAAAAAAAATCATCGGTCTGCCTGGGATCCGAACCCGCGACTTTTGGTATACGAAGTTAGCACGCTATCCTTGATCTTCATAGGAAAGAGAGGAGAAATCGTTACCAATTTATATAAATTTTTTCCCAAGTTTATAAATTTTATTACAGCCCTCGGGGCTTGGTGTAGGGGTTAGCGTGCTAACCTCGTATACCAAAAGTCGCGGGTTCGGATCCCAGGCAGACCGATGATTTTATTTAAGCCATTTGGATAGAAATGCCTGGACGCCCAATATGTATACTGAACATACAAGTTTTGTTTAAAGTCTTAGATGGCTTAAGTTGCCGAAAAGACTCTGTGAATGTGTGTGAATGAGAAAAAAGTGTGAGTGTTAAAAAAAAAAATATTACATTTTGAATTTTAATATACCGGCGGGAACTAAATATATGTCGACACAAAAAATCTGGTGTAACAAGCACAGAACCGAAGATAAGAGAAATTTGAGTGTTGTGAAGCAATCACACCAGATTTTTGAAATTATATTAACCGACGCCATTTATGAGTAAATTTTGATACTCCTTCAATCTAAAAAAAAAAAAAATAAAAAAATTGAGAGTCTTTTTAAGTTGAAGCAAGAATTCCTTAATTCACCCAAAAAGCCAAGTCCCTCTCTCGTTCTCCATTGAGTAAAGAGGTTTAAAAAAAAGGAATTTCTTCACCCGAGTATTTTTACCATAAACTGATGCATATAAGGCCAATAGTATGTTGAGTGTTTTAGCCTCTCTCTCTCTCTCTCCTCTCTTTGAGCTCAGAACATACAAACACTCTGAGAAAAAAGCTTTGAAATGTTCTTTGTCCAAATCTCTTTTTTTTTTTTTGCAAGAAGCAAGAGAGAGAGAGAGAGAACAATTCATGGGTTGGACCACCGAAAGGCAATTAAAGCATTCCCTCTCTCTCTTATCGACTTGACTTAAATGTGCAGCCCCTGGCAGATGTTCTAGACGACTGACCGGGGCTCGAACTCCGGGTCCACTCTCTCCTAACGTGACGATCGTCTCTGTCCTTTTGAGGATAACGAAGGAGTTCTCTTCTCTCTTGGGGGTTTAATTAAAACGCCCCCTCTTTACTACATCGCAATCTTCTTTGGGAAATTTATCGCCTGTCGCTCGAGTCCGACTTACATGGCACAAGCACAAGGCGTCTGGTCTTCCATCCCCCCCAACCCTTTTACAGGGTATTTATTGAAATTTTAATGAAAACTCGACTAGAGAAATTAATATTTATTCTCATACTCACACGACATTGTCTTTAATAAATTCTTAGAAAGGAATTTTTTTAACTTGTCCTGTCTTATCTGAACTTAAACAGATAATATAAAATTTAATTATGAATTATAACAAGTATGAAGGTAGTAATAGTAATTTTATAACCCCTATTTTTATTTTATTTTATATAATTTATAGTCTTCTTCGGCTCATTAAAACTTTATTATGTGAAAATATCTGGTGTGACTGGTCGGTATTCGTTGTATAGAGGCCATTTAGGGGTGATAAGTTGATTTATTTATTGAAAATACATAGTATCGATGACTACCGGAAGGCGTTCCACACGCTGATAGCCCGGAGTCACCAATCTCGAGCTTTCGCCGTGCTTGGCATCACTTAACCGCAACGATTGTAGTGACTTTGCTCTTCTCCGTTGCCAGGCCCATGGGAGGGGGGGGGGCAGCTCTATGGGAAGAATGTTTATGTTTCCTTTAGTTATATGACACGTGGCTAGATGGCAATACTAGGCTAGTTCAAAATTTATCCTGTAGAGTTCATTCTATTCGCCAACAAAATAACATTTTTTCATGAGTTTAATAACAAATTTATTAAGTGGCTTAAAAATCTGGATATAAATGAATTAATTTTTTTAAACTAATAAATTACTTTTAATTCTAAATTTTTTACAATTTATAAATAACCTTTACAGTTGTAGTATTTCAAATTTTTCAAATTCACTTTCCGGCTCTTCCTTCCATAGAGCCAATGTTAAATCCCCATATGTGGATTTGCATGTTAATTTCGATTCAAAATAGAGTCCCCTTTGGAACTTTTTACACAATTAAAAAATTGTTTCCCAATTCTTATGAAATTTTGTATTTATTCTCTATTGTGTATAATATAGGCTATCCACCAATATGAGATAAAAATTTCGAAAAATAACCATAGCTTTTACTCAGCTTACAACCTATTACACAATTTATTCATTACTTTGAGCAGATTAAATTTTAATCAAAAAAATTACAATAATAATTTCTATAAGGCTTTATTCTTTTAAAGCGTAGAGATGAGATCAAGCAATTTAATAGAATTAACTCTTCACCTTTTTGAAAACAATTGTTTTTATTTTCATAAAGTTTTGTTTGAACGCTAGAGAAACAGAGAGGGGAGGGGGGAGGGGAAGGGGTGATAATAGCAATTTCAAAGTTAAAATATCCAACCCATTTGACCTAGATGACTTCTCTCCACTCAAAACACTTCAAACGAATTCAATTCTAATAAATTCCCTTTACACAAAACAAAAAAAAAAGAATTTTAATTTGATAATAAATTCTTTCAATTGAACTTAAAAAAAAAAAATTTTTATATAATATTAGAAAATAAATAAATAAACCACCCTCTCTATTCTTCTTTTTTTTTGCATTATTCGCTTTAAAATAAGATGAGAATTTGACGGAAATAATATAGTGAGAAGTCATAAAAAACTTTTATCTATTTTGACTTTCAATATAAATTTTCTAATATAAATACAATAATTTTTTTTTTTTTTTTTTTTAAGGGTGGAACTTTATTTCATATAACGTTTCTCAAAAATAGAGAATTCTCTATAAGATAGAGAATATTACTCTTTATTGCTTTTTCTTATAAAAAAATATGATGTGACTTGACGCACCAGATTTTTTGTCATTTAGTTTCCCATAGCACTTTAATTCTAAACTTGCATTTTAAATGTTGACTGATTGAAATAAACTATGGTTATTTTTCAAAATTTTAATCTCATATTTGGACATTTTATACACAATATAGAATCGTAAATAAATACAAAATTTCATAAGAATTGGAAAAAAAATTTTTAAAATGCCTAAAAAGTTCTAAAGGGGACCCCCTTTTGAATCGAAATTAACATACAAATCCCTATAGGAAATTAACATTAGGTCCTATGCGAAGATAAGGCGGAAAGGGAATTTAAAAAATCTGAAATATACTACAATAAATCAGTAAATTGTACTTCAATCAAATAAGTTCCCCTACCCCCCTGTCTGCGGTCTATATAAAACTAAATATAAAATTTTTTGTTTAATTGTTTAGAATATGTTTGAAACCAATTTTCATTTTTTTTTTTAACAATCTCTTTTTTATTGTTTCAGGTATGCGTCATATTCAGCTCTGTACGTTTAAAGAAAATCATCAAAAAAGGTAGAATTTACTCTTTTCTATTTCAATCAACTACAACTATGAAAAAATCTATCCCGGAAATAGCAAAAATTTAAAATTTGAAAGAAATCTTTAAAAAAAATTTCGAGAAAATTAGAAAAAAAGTACACCAATAAAGTACTAGTAGCCGAAATGCTTATATATAAACAAACAAACATACATTGCTCGTTTAATAGTATAAGATAAGCTAAGATTAAATAAACCCTTAATTGCCAAAAATGTCTTAATAAAGTAATAAATGAGCTGATTGAACAAAGTTTGACATGTTGAAATTGAGTGCATGCTTTCAATCATCTTTCAAATATAAAATACCAACTTGGTAACTCATTTTCTTTATTCTTAATTAACTTCACAAAGACCAATTTACGGGACCCACTTTTTTATCTCAGGGACCTCAAAACGTGTATTTCCATCGAAATCTTGACATTTTTTATGTGATTGCAACATTTTTTCACTATATATTACATATATAGGCAAGAGAAAGTAAAAAAAAATCTGGTGTGACTAGTCGTACACCACACAACTTTCTCTTACCTTCGGAAATCGAAAGTTGTGTACCTCAAAACGTGTATATCCATCAAAATCTCGACATAGAATTTTTGACATAAATTCAATACTTTCTCTCTCTATATAATAACATATATATTAAGGAAAGAGAAAGTAAAAATATAAATTAGTTACACCCTGTGAAAAATCTCGCTTTGTTTTGATAGATTATATTATACACCCTCCTAATTTTTTTTTTTTTTTTTTTTTTTTTTTAGATTCGCTCTCTCATAACATTCTATATTTTTTTAATGACCCTTCTTTAGCCGAGTCAGTTGGTTGGTTTGTGTGCTCGTTAGGTGAGGGGGTTATCTCTCTCTCTCTTGTTCCCTTTAATAAATTAGCCCATTGTCAGAGATGTCAGAGAAGAAGTGGGAGGGAGTGAAGTGAAAAAGCTCACGAGGTAAAAAAAAAAAAAAAAAATGAAATAGAAATAGAGATAACAAAAAAAAAAAAAGAAAATCAAAAATATTAAATAATAAAATTAAAAAATAATCACAGAGGGTGAAAATTAATTTTTTTTTTCTCTCTCTCTTTCTCCCTTTTCTTTATTACAACGCTGTTATTTTTAATTACAGACAGTCATGATGGATGTTCTGTTCTGATTCAATTGTTGAAATGTTCTTTTTTTTATATTTAATTAAGATTTTTTTTTATAATAAATCGTCATCCATTTGTTAAATACGTAACTCCACTCCGGAATAATTATTTGGTCATTTGGGCTGCCTATCTACCAATAATAAATTTACTTTTACAAAGAACCAAAGAATCAGGGCCGGACCTAGGGGGGGGGGGGGCAGTGGGTGCGTGTGCCTCGGGCGGCAGATATCAGGGGGCGGCAATTAAAGAAAGATTTACTAAAAAAAAGGTAAGATGATATGAATTTTGTATAGAAAATTTTGAGGGGGGGCGGCAAATTAAATTTTGCTCCCCCTACAAAATCTCCTAGTTCCGGCCCTGCAAAGAATACTAGTAGGCCTACTTCTGTATTATTAAAACACCCCCTTTTTACTTTCTCTCACCCTAAATATGAAATATATAGAAAGTATTGGATTCATGTCAAAAATTCGATGTCAAGATTTTGTTGGATCTTCACGTTTTAAGGTCTTATGAATCCAAAAAATTGGTTTTCGCGACATGGTCTGTCTGTCTGTGTGTGTGTGTCTGTGAACAAAATATCTCAAGAACTAAAAGAGCTACGAGGTTGAATTTTATAATTAAGTTAGGCGCCCTCTCAAGGAGTGAAAATAAGCTTTTAATCAAAATCGGCCAAAAAGTACTAGTACTTTACTGAACAACTTTTTCAGTTTTTTTCGATTTTCTCAAAATTCTCTTTAACGATTTTGTTTAAAATCCAATAATCAACTATTTTTTAGTTGTTCTTTAAAAAGTATATCAGTGAAATTTTTTGTAGAAATCGTTTGAAGTACACTTTACTGATAAACTATTTCAGACTTTTTTTATTTTCTCAAAATTCGCTACAAGGATTTTGTTTAAAATTCATAAATCAACTATTTTTTAGATGCTCTTTAAAAAGTATATAAGTTAATTTTTTCGCGGAAATGGTTTCAAGTACACTTTACTGATGTGGAAGCATTCGTAGCTCAGAGCCATCTTTGAATCGGGTGGTCAAGTTTGGAACTTAAGTACTAAGAGCAACTAAATATATCTCGACACAAAAAATCTGGTGTGACCAGCACGACAAGAGAAGTTAATAGAAAGTTGTCTACCGTGCCTGTTCACACCAGATTTTTTTTGTTTTTCTCAAAAATTTGGATATACCGAAACAAAATAAAAATCTCTGTTGATGATACCCGAAACGTTCTGGTTATTATTGACTGCATCTTCTGCTTATTAATATTGTGCTTGTTATTATGTAATTGACAGTGCTTTCAGCGGTAAACCGGCCATTGAACTCATCTACAAATGGTTCGGCGCAATTTTTCAAACATTTAAATATACAAATCTGCATCTTTAATGAATATCCCCCACCCTTACTTATCTTTAAAAAATAGAAAAAGAAAAAAAAAACGAAAAATCGTTTGTGGCTAAATAATCCACTTGACGATTGGAACTTGGTTACAATTTAATTCTAAAAATGTAATCAGCACCAACTCTTTAGATTACCTCACTCACTTTTAATTAAAGATGTAATTAAGTGCTGTTAATTTGTGTAATTAAAGATTTTCACTTTGGCAGAGAGAGAGGTAAAGCAAAGAGTGGAGAGTCTTTAACGAGGAACCCTCCCTTCCCCTCCCCTACCTCTCTTATCACTGAACCCATATCGATTTCATTAAAAATAAAAAAAAAAGAAATTATTAGACTAAAAATTGCCCACCGTCAATCAATTTAGATTATAAATCAAAAGAGAGTGGACCAATATTTTATTGTGTCAAGAGCAGATTAAATAAACTGAGTTAAGGAAGAAATTATCTGCTTTTTTTTAACAAATTAATTGTCCATGGGCCGTACACAGTAGTAGAGATCTCGCCTCTTGTGCGTTTCCTTCCCGTTCCAAATTAATTTCATTTAGATTGGGTTACCAATTATTTGAAATAAATAAATAGAGAGGTTTAAGGTATAAATGCCTTACTTAAAAATTAACATAAATAAAATAATACCTATACTCAGAGCCGAGCAAAATACTCAAAAACCAGTATTTGAAATACAAATAATTAAGCACACGTATTTTTTAGATTCAAAATACAATGGCAGACATTTTTAGAAGTAGCCTGTTGCCAGTAAGTTCTACGGAATATTCCACATTTATAACAAGTCAAAATTAAAAAAAAAAAAAACATGAAATATTGAACTGGGCAAAATACTTTCCAATTATTTGAAGTAAAAAATAATAAAAAAAAAAGGTTTTGAAATATAAAACACAAATGGATTTAAGATTTTTTCTGACTGGTAAATAATTAATCTTTTCAACTCACGCTACCAACTACACTAAGCTCGAGGGCACATTTTCAACTTGTTAGATGTTTTCTTACTCAGCCTAATATTTGACTCGTTTTTAGGCGTCAAAAATAATTTTTTTTTTTTAATTTATTATTTTTAAAGCCTAATCAGGTCTATTCTCTAAAAACAGAAAATTAAAATTTAAAATAAACAAATGGGTGTTAAAAAGTAATGTAAAAACAATCAGCGTTAATAAAATGCTATTCATTTTGAATCACTTCCTTGTCTCAAATTGCTATTCTGTAAGCAAACACTTTAACGCCAAAGCGTCAACATTTTGGCAATAGTGTTAAAAATTAATGTCATGTCTAGGAGGTACCTATAATATTTTAACGTATTTAATGCATCAAAATGGCCTCCTTAACATGTTAACGACTCTGTTAAAACTTGATTTACAGAATAGCATTTTTTAACGCTGGTGTTATTAGTTTACTTTTTAAAACCAAATTTATGTTATTAAATTTTAACTTCTGTTGAGAATAGACGAATACTCGGGCTTGGTTTAGTTGGTAGGTATTCGTACTAGTACTTTTTAACCGATATTGTTTAAAAGCTTATTTTGACGCCCTAGGTGGGTGTCTAACTTAAATATAAAATTTCAACCTCCTAGCTCAATTCCTTCATGCTTTAAATTGAACACACACAGACCATGCCTCGAAAATGATCTTTGCCCCCGACTAAAAAAATTTCAACCTCCTAACCCTTTTTTTTTTTATTTTTTTACAAAAAAACCCCCCCCCCCCACCCCCCCCCCCCCCCCCCCCGCCGACCATGTTGCATAAACCATTTTTTTACTCAGGGGATCTCAAAAACGTGTATATCCATCAAAATCTCGGCATCGAATTTGTGACATGAACCCAATCTTTTCTCTCTCTATATATTAACTTATATAGAGGTAAGAGAAAATAAAAATCCGTTTCTCTAGGCCTTTTTTTGTTTTAACTAAGCAAACTTTTTTTTTTTTTTAAACAAAAAAGGAAATTTAACCCGAGGATAGAGGAAGGTGAATTTTGTTTGTGCGTGTCCCAATCTCAAGGTGTCTTGGAGGTATGTCATCCGTCACGAAAGGGCAGGCAGGCAGGTGTGGACAGACCAGACCAGGCAGCTGCCCATCCATGGACCACTTCCTCTCATCCTCGGGAGATCCATCATCAGAGGGTTGGTTGGCTATTAAGAGGGATCTAAGATACCTGGCCCCTAAATAAACCATAAATCTCTCATCGGACCTATTTAAAAACCCATGTATAAATAAAGTTTCCAGTCAACTAAATAGAATTTGTTATTCAGGGGCACTCGAGTTGGAAATATTAAAAAGCTTTTCATTTATTACCAAGTGTCAACTTTTCATAAGCGTATAGAGTCAATTGCTTTTTATTTATTTTTTTTAATTCCCTCACAAAAGATTGACGAAAATCTATTTTCAAAAGAACACAAACGAGGCTAATAGTACAACTTTTTTTCCCTATTTCAAAAGTTTTTTTTTTTTTAAGATTTTTCAGCATCTTAGGCTATATTGCCTTTTCAACGATTATGAGTAATAATAACGACTATAGGCCTTTTCCCAGCTCAATACAAAAAAGGGGGGGTGGACAACTTTTAAAATATTCATTTTATCAAATGCCAAAACCTAAATTAGGGAATGACATCACTAGCAGTTTTTATCTTCTCATAGAGGCGTGAATTTTTCAGTTTTTCATGTATATTTTTGTTTTCATTTCAAGATTTGATGGACGGGGGGGGGGCACACGCTCAGATTATGATATACAGTGTGTTTGAAAAAAGTTTAAGACTACACATAAAAAAAGATAAAAGTGATTTAAAAATTCAGATTTTTCGGTTAGCACAAAACTCTTTCTTATCTTCGGTAATCGAAAGTTGTGTTCTGTGCTTGTCTCATCACTGTGATAGATTTTAAAGGGTTTAATATGTATTTAGTTTGATAAAAAGCGGTACATTCGATTCAATATGTAAAATTTATATGTGAAAAATATTTATATTTTTTGTTACCATGAAGCAAACTCTCGTCTTCCTTTACCCCAGATCACATGTATTTAATATCAGATTCATTGTTTCTGAAATAATTTTAATAAAAAAAAAAAAAAAGATACGAATTTTTTAATGTATTTTGATCGTTGAAAATTACCTTTAATATGACGCTGCCGGGGTGGCGATGTACTCGGGGTGAGTTGCTAATCACTTTCTTTAGATAGACACACAAGGCACGAGAAATGCGTCCAGCCAGCGCCTTCAACTCGACTGGCCGATGCCTTTCTTTCTTATTTCTTCTCTCTATAAAAAAAAGAATCCAAATAAAAACACTCATTTTATTAAAAGATAAAAAAATACTTTTTTACTATAAACTAATATTATTTGAGATTAAAAAAAACAAACAAAATAATAGAAAATGATTTTTTTTTTTTTTTTTTTGAAAAAAACATTTACACTTTTTTTTTCTCATTTACACTCACATTCTACAATACATTTAAGCACTAATGGGTCTTTTCGGCAACTCAGGCCATTTAAGACTTTGACGATAACCGTTATGAATATATATTATTTGGGGTCCAGTGTTTTTATTTAAGCCATTTGGTATCCAATTGGCTTAAATAAAATCATCGGACTGCCTGGGGTCCGAACCCGCGACGTTTGGTATACGAGGTTAGCGCGCCAACCTCTAAATTAAGCCCTGAGGTTAGAAATGATTAAAAATATTCTCAGTTCTTACTTTAATATTTCTACCCATGTTCAAACCAACTTCAATCAACCCCCATAATAAATAAATTTTAAACGTTATTTTTTTTTTTCTATATTTAGGCACAAGTAAAAGCTAGATGTGTCTTGAATAAAATTAAATTTTTCAATCCCTTTGAAAATAAAATAAAACCTCCCTATAAATAATTAAACTTTAAAATCAATGACCTCGAGGCAAATGTATTCATTATTTAGAAGATTTATTTGATTAATAAAAAATATCTGGTGTGAATGTTTCATAACACACAACTTTCTCTTACCTTCGGTAATTGCCAGGGGGTACTGTGCTTGTCACACCAGATTTTTGTGTCGACATATCTTAGTTCTGCGACAGTACGGAACATTTGAATTCAGGGATATAAAATTTATAAGTATGGGAAAATATTTATATTTTGTTACCTTAGCAACCATTTCTCCCATCTTTCCTACAGTACAAGAGTAAAGGGGTCTTCAGAAAATTTCAATGGCAAAATGAGAATATACATTTTAAAGAGCATCTAAAATAATTGATTTTTGAATTTAAAAAAATGTTGGATAAATTTTTATAAATTTGAGAGTGTAACTGAAAAAAGTACATCAGTAAAGTACTAGTACTCTTTTTGGTCGATTTGTTCAAAAGCTTGAAGACAGTCCCATGGGGG